>BDSI01000406.1:0-28000 GCA_003117195.1 Eudorina sp. 2006-703-Eu-15
AGACAAAAAATGTGCCGAGGGATTCGAACCCGGGTCGGCCCGGCGGTTACGCGCCCCGATCACCCGACCTAGCGCGAAACCGCTGAAACCCGAGCTCCGAAACCACGCAAAAGACGCGTGTTACGCGTTTTTTCCGGACGGACGGACAGACAGACAGACAGACGGACGCGCGGCTGGTCGTAAGACCTCCGCTACGCGACCGTTTCACGGTCGCAGCTACGGTGACAGACTAGCCGGCGCCGTTCGGCGCCGCTGGTCACCGTAGCTGCTCGCGTTTCACGGGCGGTGCAGTTTAAGTTGCGGAAGAGAGATGCGGTGCAGTGCGGTGCAGCGTGGTGTGTGGAGTGGGACAGTTGATTTCAGTTGCGCGGGAGTCGAACCCGCAAGTGCGGCGACCGCACTTAACCAATACAACTGTGTCGTCGGGCGATGATCGCCCGACGCTGGCATTTAACGCCTTCCAGTGGCGGCAATCCAGTTCAACTGATGAACTCAATTCAACTGATGGTGTTGTCAACTGTATCTGTTTTGATTTTTTTTTTTGAAGTTGTCGACGTTACGCCGCTGCGTCGTCGTTGTCACTGCTCGAAGCTGGTGACGAACGTCGTCTGCCCGATCGTGTTTGTCGTCACGCTGCCGGTGAGTGTGAACGTGTCGTACGCCACGAAAGCCGTGCGGTCGTCGTCGTCGTCGAAGTCCGCCGTAGAGAAATATTCTGTGAACCCTGGCAGCTGGTCCAGGACGCTGCGGCTGTCTGCGCAGACGGGGTACTGCTTGCCGTACACGCTGAGTACCAGCGGTACGACTGGCTTGCCGTACGCTCGCGTGAAAGAGCTGGGATTCGGCGACAAGCTGGCGTCGGCGTGTGTCGCGTCTTGGGGCAGCACCACCGCGTTGTGGTCGCGGTGCTCCCACGCTTGAAGCATGTTGGCCGGCGCTCCCTGGTGGACGCCCGCTGTTTGAACTGCTTTCTGAAAGAGCTGGACGCGCTTGGGCAGCGCCTGCTGTCGGGAGGCGCTGCGATGGCTATCAACGTGCCGTTGAGCCAGATGGTGTGCTGGTAACGTGCGTCGGCTGCAGCAGACACTTTCGCCATGCCGTGCCGTGTGTCTTGCCGTGCTGTGTGTTGTGTCGTGCTGTGTGTTGTGCCGTCTGTCATGCTGTGCCGTGTGCCTTGCCGTGCCATATGTCGTGCCGTGCCGTGTGCCTTGGCTTGCGGTGCGGTGCGGTGCGCCCGTGCGGTGCGGTGCGGTGCGGGGCGGTGGCAGGTGCGGTGCGGTGTCAAGGCGTGCGTGCCGTGCGCCTTGCCGTGCCGTCTTGCTTGCCGTGGCGTCTGCCGTGCCATGCCGTCTGCCATGCCGTCTGCCGTGCCGTGCCGTCTGTCGTGTCGTGCCGTTGGCTGTGCGATACCGTCCGCTTGCCGTGCCGTCCTGCTGTGCCATGCAGTGTGCCTTGCCGCGCCGTGTGCCATGCCGTGCCGTCTACCGTGCTGTGCCGTGTGCCGTGCCGTGCCATGCCATGCCGTATGTCATTCAGTGCCGTCTGCTGTCTGCCATGCCGTGCCGCACTGTCTGCCGTGCCGTCTGATGTGCAGTTTGCCGTGCCATACTGTGCCGTCTGCCGTGCCGTGCATTCTGCCGTGCATTCTGCGTGCCATGCTGTCTGCCTTGCCGCGACATCTGCTGTGCCGTGCCGTGTGCCTTGCCTATCCGTCTGCCGTGCCGTGCAGTCTGCCGTGTCGTCCGTTGGCCGTGCTGTGCCGTCTGCCTTGCCGTGCCGTCTGCTGTGCCGTGCCGTGTGCCTTGCCGTGCCGTCTTGCTTGTCGTGGCGTCTGCCGTGCCGTCACAACGCAAACGGCATGCTGTGTGTTTTGCCGTGCCGTGTGCCTTGCTGTGCCGTGTGTCGTGCCGTCTGCCATGCTGTGCTGCGTGCCTTGCCGTGCCATGTGTCATGCTCGGCGCAACGCTCCCCGCTCATGTGATATGATGCACTGCCGTGTGACATGGTGCGATGCGGTGCGGTGCGGTGCGGTGCGGTGCGGTGCGGTGCGGTGCGGTGCGGTGCGGTGCGGTGCGGTGCGGTGCGGTGCGGTGCGGTGCGGTGCGGTGCGGTGCGGTGCGGTGCGGTGCGGTGCGGTGCGGTGCGGTGCGGTGCGGTGCGGTGCGGTGCGGTGCGGTGCGGTGCGGTGCGGTGCGGTGCGGTGCGGTGCGGTGCGGTGCGGTGCGGTGCGGTGCGGTGCGGTGCGGTGCGGTGCGGTGCGGTGCGGTGCGGTGCGGTGCGGTGCGGTGCGGTGCGATAAAAAATAAAGACAAAAAAATGTGCCGACGGGATTCGAACCCGGGTCGGCCCGGCGGTTACGCGCCCGATCACCCGACCTAGCGAGAAACCGCAGAAACTGGAGCTCCGAAACCACGCAAAAGACGCGTGTTACGCGTTTTTTCCGGACGGACGGACGGACGGACTAGCCGGCGCCGTTCGGCGCCGCTGGTCACCGTAGCTGCCCGCGCCTCACGTCCCTGTCATCACGCGGTGCGCGCAGGCGTGCCGTGTTGTCTGCCTTGCCGTGCCGTCTGCCTTGCCGTGCCATATGCTGTGCCGTGCCGTGCGCCTTGCCGTGCCGTCTTGCTTGCCGTGTGCCGTGCGATGCCATGCCGTATGTCATTCAGTGCCGTCTGCTGTCTGCCATGCCGTGCCGCACCGTCTGCCGTGCCGTCTGATGTGCAGTTTGCCGTGCCATACTGTGCCGTCTGCCGTGCCGTGCATTCTGCCGTGCATTCTGCCGTGCCATGCTGTCTGCCTTGCCGCGACATCTGCTGTGCTGTGCCGTGTGCCTTGCCTATCCGTCTGCCATGCCGTTCCGTCTGCTGTGCCGTGCCGTTGGCTGTGCCATACCGTCTGCCGTGCCGTGCAGTCTGCCGTGTCGTGCCGTTGGCCCTGCCGTGCCGTCTGCCTTGCCGTGCCATATGCTGTGCCGTGCCGTGTGCCTTGCCGTGCCGTCTTGCTTGCCGTGTGCCGTGCCATGCCATGCCGTATGTCATTCAGTGCCGTCTGCTGTCTGCCATGCCGTGCCGCACCGTCTGCCGTGCCGTCTGATGTGCAGTTTGCCGTGCCATACTGTGCCGTCTGCCGTGCCGTGCATTCTGCCGTGCATTCTGCCGTGCCATGCTGTCTGCCTTGCCGCGACATCTGCTGTGCTGTGCCGTGTGCCTTGCCTATCCGTCTGCCATGCTGTTCCGTCTGCTGTGCCGTGCCGTTGGCTGTGCCATACCGTCTGCCGTGCCGTGCAGTCTGCCGTGTCGTGCCGTTGGCCGTGCTGTGCCGTCTGCCTTGCCGTGCCACATGCTGTGCCGTGCCGTGTGCCTTGCCGTGCCGTCTTGCTTGTCGTGGCGTCTGCCGTGCCGTCACAACGCAAACGGCATGCTGTGTGTTTTGCCGTGCCGTGTGCCTTGCTGTGCCGTGTGTCGTGCCGTCTGCCATGCTGTGCTGCGTGCCTTGCCGTGCCATGTGTCATGCTCGGCGCAACGCGGTGCGGTGCTTTGCCGTGCCCTCCACTGTGCCGTGCCGTGTGCCTTGCCATGCCATGCTGTATGCCATGCAGTGTCGTCCGCTGTCTGCCATGCCGTATGCCATGCCGTACTGTCTGCTGTGCCGTCGTGCCGTGCTGTCTGCTGTGCCGTCTGCCGTGCCGTGACATGCCTTGCCTTGCGCTGCCGTGCCGTCTGCCATGCCATGCCGTCCGCCATGCAGTGCTGTCTGCTGTCTGCCGTGCCGTGCCGTCTGCCATGCCGTGCCGTGTACCATGCCGGCCGTGCCGTCTGTCGTGCCGTGCCCTCTGCCATGCTGTTTCGTCTGCCGTGCCGTGCCGTGCCATGTGCCTTGCCTTGCCTTGCCGGTGCGGTGCGGTGCGGTGCGGTGCGGTGCGGTGCGGTGCGGTGCGGTGCGGTGCGGTGCGGTGGGGGGGGGGGGGGGGGGGGGGGGGGGGGGGGGGGGGGGGGGGGGGGGGGGGGGGGGGTGCGGTGCGGTGCGGGGGGGGCGGTGCGGTGCGGGGGGGGGGGGGGGGGGGGGGGGGGGGGGGGGGGGGGGGGGGGGGGGGGGGGGGGGGGGGGGGGGGGGGGGGGGCGGTGCGGTGCGGTGCGGTGCGGTGCGGTGCGGTGCGGTGCGGTGGCGGTGCGGTGCGGTGCGGTGCGGTGCGGTGCGGTGCGGTGCGGTGCGGTGCGGTGGGCGGTGCGGTGCGGTGCGGTGCGGTGCGGTGCGGTGCGGTGCGGTGCGGTGCGGTGGCGGTGCGGTGCGGTGCGGTGCGGTGCGGTGCGGCGGTGCGGTGCGGTGCGGTGGCGGTGCGGTGCGGTGCGGTGCGGTGCGGTGGGCGGTGCGGTGCGGTGCGGTGCGGTGGCGGTGCGGTGCGGTGCGGTGCGGTGCGGTGCGGTGCGGTGCGTGCGGTGCGGTGCGGTGCGGTGCGGTGCGGTGCGGTGCGGTGCGGTGCGGTGCGGTGCGGTGGGGGGGCGGTGCGGTGCGGTGCGGTGGCGGTGCGGTGCGGTGCGGTGCGGTGCGGTGCGGTGCGGTGCGGTGGCGGTGCGGTGCGGTGCGGTGCGGTGCGGTGCGGTGCGGTGCGGTGCGGTGCGGTGCGGTGCGGTGGCGGTGCGGTGCGGTGCGGTGCGGTGGCGGTGCGGTGCGGTGCGGTGCGGTGCGGTGCGGTGCGGTGCGGTGCGGTGCGGTGCGGTGCGGTGCGATGCGATGCGATACGATACGATGCGATGCGATGCGATGCGATGCGATGCGATGCGGTGCGGTGCGGTGCGACAAAAAGTCAAGACAAAAAAGGCGGCGACGGGATTCGAACCCGGGTTGGCCCGGCGGTTACGCGCCTCGATCACCCGACCTAGCGCGAAACCGCTGAAACCCGAGCTCCGAAACCACGCGAAAGATGCATGTTACGCGTTTTTTCCGGACGGACGGACGGACAGACGGACGCGCGGCTGGTCGTAAGACCTCCGCTACGCGACCGTTTCACGGTCGCAGCTACGGTGACAGACATCAGGCGATTCGTCGTAAGACCTCCGCTTAGCGACCGTTTCACGGTCGCAGCTACGGTGACAGACGGACGCGCGGCTGGTCGTAAGACCTCCGCTACGCGACCGTTTCACGGTCGCAGCTACGGTGACTAGCCGGCGCCGTTCGGCGCCGCTGGTCACCGTAGCTGCCCGCGTCTCACGTCCTTGTCATCACGCGGCGCGCGCAGGCGTGCCGTGCCGTGCGCCTTGCCGTGCCGTCTTGCTTGCCGTGGCGTCTGCCGTGCCATGCCGTCTGCCGTGCCGTCTGCCGTGCCGTGCCGTCTGTCGTGTCGTGCCGTTGGCTGTGCGATACCGTCCGCCTTGCCGTGCCGTCTGCTGTGCCATGCAGTGTGCCTTGCCGCGCCGTGTGCCATGCCGTGCCGTCTGCCGTGCCGTGCCGTGTGCCGTGCCATGCCATGCCATGCCGTATGTCATTCAGTGCCGTCTGCTGTCTGCCATGCCGTGCCGCACCGTCTGCCGTGCCGTCTGATGTGCAGTTTGCCGTGCCATACTGTGCCGTCTGCCGTGCCGTGCATTCTGCCGTGCATTCTGCTGTGCCATGCTGTCTGCCTTGCCGCGACATCTGCTGTGCCGTGCCGTGTGCCTTGCCTATCCGTCTGCCATGCTGTTCCGTCTGCTGTGCCGTGCCGTTGGCTGTGCCATACCGTCTGCCGTGCCGTGCAGTCTGCCGTGTCGTGCCGTTGGCCGTGCTGTGCCGTCTGCCTTGCCGTGCTGTGTGTTTTGCCGTGCCGTGTGCCTTGCTGTGCCGTGTGTCGTGCCGTCTGCCATGCTGTGCTGCGTGCCTTGCCGTGCCATGTGTCATGCTCGGCGCAACGCGGTGCGGTGCTTTGCCGTGCCCTCCACTGTGCCGTGCCGTGTGCCTTGCCATGCCATGCTGTATGCCATGCAGTGTCGTCCGCTGTCTGCCATGCCGTATGCCATGCCGTACCGTCTGCCGTGCCGTCGTGCCGTGCTGTCTGCCGTGCCGTCTGCCGTGCCGTGACATGCCTTGCCTTGCGCTGCCGTGCCGTCTGCCATGCCATGCCGTCCGCCATGCAGTGCCGTCTGCTGTCTGCCGTGCCGTGCCGTCTGCCATGCCGTGCCGTGTACCATGCCGGCCGTGCCGTCTGCCGTGCCGTGCCCTCCGCCATGCCGTTTCGTCTGCCGTGCCGTGCCGTGCCATGTGCCGTGCCGTGCCGTGCTGTCTGCCGTGTCATGCCGTCTGCCATGCCGTGCCGTGTGTCTTGCCGTGCTGTGTGTTGTGTCGTGCTGTGTGTTGTGCCGTCTGCCATGCTGTGCCGTGTGCCTTGCCGTGCCATGTGTCGTGCCGTGCCGTGTGCCTTGCCTTGCCTTGCCGGTGCGGTGCGGTGCACCCGGTGCGGTGCGGTGCGGTGCGGTGCGGTGGCCGGTGCGGTGCGGTGCGGTGCGGTGCGGTGCGGTGCGGTGCGGTGCGGTGCGGTGCGGTGCGGTGCGGTGCGGTACGGTGCGGTGCGGTGCGGTGCGGTGCGGTGCGGTGCGGTGCGGTGCGGTGCGGCGCGGTGAGGTGAGGTGAGGTGAGGTGAGGTGAGGTGAGGTGAGGTGAGGTGAGGTGCGGTGCGGTGCGGCCCGGTGCGGCGAGGTGCGATGAAGTGCGACGAAGTATGATGAAGTGTGATGCTGTACGATGATGAGGTGCGATGTGCCGTGCCGTGCCGTGCCGTGTCGTGCTGTCGGATGTGCAGTTTGCAGTGCCGTGCCCTGTGCCACGCCGTGCCATCTGTCGTGCCGTCTGCCGTGCCGTGCAGTGTGTCATGCCGTGCTGTGTGTTGTGCAGCGCCGTGTGTTTTGCCGCGCCGTGTGTCGTGCCGTTTGCCATGCTGTGCCGTGTGCCTTGCCGTGCCATGTGTCATGCCATGCCGTGTATAGTGCCGTGCCGTGTGCCACGCCGTGCCATCTGTCGTGCCGTCTGCCGTGCCGTGCAGTGTGTCGTGCCGTCCTGTGTGTTGTGCAGCACCGTGTGTCTTGCCGTGCCGTGCCGTGTGCGGTGCGGTGCGGTGCGGTGCGGTGCGGCGCGGCGCGGTGCGGTGCGGTGTGTCGTGCCGTGTGTCGTGCGGTGCGGTGCGGTGCGGTGCGGTGCGGTGCGGTGCGGTGCGGTGCGGTGCGGTGCGGTGCGGTGCGGTGCGGTGCGGTGCGGTGCGGTGCGGTGCGGTGCGGTGCGGTGCGGTGCGGTGCGGTGCGGTGCGATGCGATGCGGTGCGGTGCGGTGCGATGCGATGCGATGCGATGCGATGCGATGCGATGCGATGCGATGCGATGCGATACGATACGATGCGATGCGATGCGATGCGGTGCGGTGCGGTGCGGTGCGGTGCGGTGCGGTGCGGTGCGGTGCGGTGCGGTGCGGTGCGGTGCGGTGCGGTGCGGTGCGGTGCTGTCATGACACACTGCGTACGCTGCACGGCACGTACGGCACGGGGAGATTATGGGACAAAGCGGCGGATGCGCACTGCAAGCGGGCAGACGCAGGACAGCACCTGCGCAGACTCTGTCAGCGGCACACGGTCTGCAATGCACAGCTGACTTTATCTTTGCGCGTTGTCGTCCACGAGAGATGTTGTTGCGGCGGCACTCGTTGGGATGTTACAGCAATGCCTTGTACAGGCAAGAACTGCGCACTAAGAGGTGCAACCCATACACTAAGAGGTGTATCTGTGAAGACAGCAATCGTGTATCACCGCTGCTCAGCTCGGCTGAGCAGCGAGCCTAAGTGACGCAGATGGCCCGAAACTATCCTCCCTGTAGCGACGAATCTACCTCATGGGCCTAATGCAACCAAGTTCACGCACATTCGCACAGAAACTGCTCATGTTCTACCGGAATAAGACGAGGATACTTATACAGGCAGTAAATGCCGCGCTCACTACTGAGAGAGTTCGCGCACACATGATTAACTGAACAACGGGAAACCTAACCGTCGGCCCAACGAGATGGCCACTGAAACCCTAACGGCAAACTGAACACGCGCTGTGTCAGTCACTCCGTGTGCCACGACAGCTGTCATGACACACTGCGTACGCTGCACGGCACGTACGGCACGGGGAGATTCCCCCCCCAGCGAAAACGTTAGGAGTAGCTGAATGAGACAAGATGAAGTGCCGTGCAGATAGTACGACCCTAACAGAGGGCGGCGTGGTGCCCTGCAACTAATGAGTCAGTTCAACAGCAAGATAGTGCTAACGCAGACACACTACGTCAGAATCCAGGGACTCTCATCCCGCACCCGAACCTGCATCAACTGATCCCGAACCCGACGGCTCTCGAAAACCAACAACCAGACTCGGCGCAAACCCCGCGGGGCCCGCGGGGGAGTGACTAGGAACACAATGCGACCTACACCGGCAAGCGCGTTCAGATAGCGCCGACGCAGATGCTCAGTGTGGAAAAATGCAGTCTAAGACATCCTTCATTCGACAGAACCAGGGTTTCACGCGCGCAGGCGTGAAACGCTCCGTGGTCCCGTCTGTGTGGAGCGCCTCCAGGGGCTGTGCACCAGCCTCCGGCCTCAGGTACCGCAAGGTACCCTCGCGAACTTGCCCCTCCAGCGAGTTGGGGTCTTTGAAGCGCCGTCAGAGCTTCTTGCCGTCCAGGGTAGTAGCTGCTTCGCGGTGACGGTGTTGCGCGGCAGAAGGCTGTGCTTGACCACTCGCACAATGCACTCCGCGACGCCGTCAGCTTGCGAGTAGTCAGGAGAAGTCTCGATGGTGGGCAAGGTGGCCGGCGTGCTGGCTGTGTAGGACAGTTCAGAGGGGCCCCCCCCAGCCGGGACTCCGGATCCACCACACGTGGCCATGTGCGACGGGCATTGGGAGGCCCGGTGGGGAGCCTGTGAGAACCCGAAAGGATGCGCGGCAGCAGGAAGGCACATACCCCGCTGCAGGGCCAGGCGAGGGTTGGCCTCAGGTGGCAGCCCTAGAATGCATGTAAGTTGAGAGGCGTTGAGATCACGAGCGGTTGCATCAGTGCTAACAGGAACCTCAAACAAGTCCCAAGGTATCAGACGTGGTGCCCCCGGGACGTCCTCGCTCCGCAGCCCCCAACACGGGAAGGGCAGGCAGCCGCGGTCCTCATCAGCGGCGGCAGACCCCGGCGGTGGTGGCCAGCGGTCGGGCAAGCGGTCTCGTGGCCCGCGGGCGTACACAGGTCCCCGGCTGTGCGAGCGAGACGATTCACGGCTGTACGAGCGGTGGCGGCCGCGAGATGGCCCACGGCTGTACGAGCGGTGGCGCACGGATGAGAGCAGCCCCTGCGATGGGGCCGGAAGGCGACCCTCGAGGCTTCCCGGAGTGGATGTTGCGCAGGCACCGGCGCCTGCAAGTCCGCCTCCGTGCGGGCGGCCATCTGCCGGAAGCGCCGCCGAATGGCAGCTTCCTACGCCCGGCATGGTGGCCAGGCGGGCCGCCGTGGAGTTGTCATCATGGACGGGATGCATACCAAGCTGCGCGGCGGTGGGCAGCGAGTCTGGGTACTCGGCTGGCGGGGGTGGCAGCTGGGCATCATTGTTGCTGGGGAGGCTGCGGTACGCACCGGTGCCCGGCATGGCGGCCATGGAGGCCGCCTCAGCGTCGTCGTCGTAGTTGCCGGGATCCCCTTCCGGCGTGCCCCCGTCGAGCACCGTCACGCACGCGACGGCTGGCGGTATTGGCGGGCTGGGGACCACAGTGGCGCATGTGGGGCCAGCAGTGCCGGTGAGCGGCGACCCGCTGATGACCTCCTGCAGAACCAGCTGCAGGATCCGCTCCGCCTTGGCTCCGCTGAGCTGCAAATCCACCGTGGCGCCGCAGGCGGTGGTGCCGGTCAGCCAAACGGAGTAGGGCGCTGGGGCTGACAAGGGAGCGCGCGAGGCGACGGTGCTGGGCAGGGGAGCCGGCGGGCGCTGCTGGAACCCGATCAGCGTCTGGTCACGGGCAGCGCAGCTTGCAGCGGCGGTGTGGCAGACGGGCCCCACCGCCGCCGGCACACTGCGGGACAGGTACGATGGCATCAGGGCCTCGGCCTTCGTGACCAGCACAGTGTCCAGCTGGTTGTCCCACGCCGCGTGCACAGCCGCCAGGTCATCCTCACGCGTGCAGAGGGCGCCTACGGCAGAGGGAGGCTGCCGGGCCTCGGCAGCGAAGACAGTGGGCAGGCCAGTTTCATGGGCAGCGCGGCAGATATCTTGGTTGTGATGTGCGCGGTTGTCGCTGCAGTTGGGGAATGTGTACGGCGGCAAGGGGCCCGTGATCGGCCCCGGGCGCCAGTCCCGCGGCGGGGGCTGTTGAGCCCCCTCAGCATGTTGGGGGCGGTCATCACGGTGGGGACCACGGCCCCAGCCCCCGGGTTGCTGCCCCGGCCCCGCCTCCGCCCCGGCCCCCGCCCTCCTGCCGTTGCTGCTGGCCACCGTGCGCGCCCCTACCCGACGAACTGGCCCCGGGCATCTGGCGGAGCACGGCAGTGACGGCGGCTGTGACAGCAGCGGTGAAGTCAGAGGTGGTGGGCGTTGGTGGCGGAGGGGCGGCGTCCGTGACAAGGGCAGCGGGACGGCGCGGGGCCCGCGACGCCGAGCCGGCCGTACCTGCTTCTGCCTCCTGCTTGTCCTTCCGCTCCAGGTCCGCGAGGGTGGCAGAGTTACGGGCGAACTTGAGCGCCCACTTGGTGACCTCGTCAAACTTCCATACACCGTCGCGCCCAGCATCGACGCATTGCCGGTCGATATGTTGCCTGATGCACTCGTGCTTCAGGCTGTTGAAGAACGAGCGGGCGAACTGGTGATCGGTGAGAAGCCCCTCCGGGACCAACCGCTTCAGCCGCACGAAGCGGTCGACTGTCTCCTGCACGGTCTCACCCGGACGGCGCTTATACTGGGTCACTTCTTCCGGGCTCGCACGCTCAGCACCACCACGGTGCTGCTGTACCCGCTTGACGATGTAGGCCAAGACGTCGGGGGTGTCACCGTAAGCCTGACCGTTGTACTCGGGGACAGCAGCGCCGCCAGCGGGCGGCTTGGCGACGAAATGGGCGGCGTAACCATCTGCATGGTCCTTGAGCCAGGCCTCGCCAGACTGACGGCAAAGGTTGCCGACGGGGTTGTCCGGCTGTTTGAGGAGGCAGAGCTCGGCGACGATGAGACGCTGGGCCGGGAAGTGCCCCCCCAGTGTACACTCGATGCCGAAGGCCTTCATCTGGAGGGCCCACTCGGTCAGTGTGATGCCGGGATCCTTGTCCGTGGCGGTTTTGTAGACCGGGATCGGAGGCAGTGGGACGTGTGGTTGCGCCATGGTGGGCCGGGGCGGTGCAGGCGGCCGACCTGACGGCAGGCCACTGGTCTCGGCTGATCGACTTGCGACCGGGACGCGCGGTACTACCACGGCAGCCGCAGCTACAGTAGTACCGGCTCCCGAACCGCTCGGTTGGGCAAGCGCGACTGGGGCAGCTGACGCGGCGGCGTCAGGTCCTTTGCCGGTTGCACCAACCGACTCAGCACCAGTGCCTTGGTCAGTCGAAACGCCGGCACCCTGAGTAGCAGCAGCAGCAGCAAGCGAACCAGAGGGGTCGTCAGCTGCTGGCAAAGCACCCTGAGCACGTTTGAGCTTGCGGAGCGCGCGTTCTAAGGCACCGATGTCAGCTGGTCCAGCTTTTACCGGCGTAAGTAATGGCAACGGCTCAGCAGGTTCTTCAGAATCAGAACTACGGCTATCGTGTGCTCGAGTTGCTTGATCGCGAGGCCGCGGCGCCAGGTTCGAAACAAGTGCAGGCGATCACAGAGGTGGCGGGACGGCGTGGGGTCCGCCCTGCTCCCGTAATGGCCGATGAATCAGACAGATAAGCCAGCAAAGCGAGCGAATCCGGGCTTACGAACCCGCAAGGCACGATGGTCTTCGCAGCACACGATGTCACATGCAAGCCTCACTGCGCGGCAAACGAACCGGCAGAATCGCGCCCAGCCTTACTGAAACAGACGTTGTTGACCACAAATGATGACTCGCAGACCCGATGGAGATCTTGAGCGGTGATACAATGGGACAAAGCGGCGGATGCGCACTGCAAGCGGGCAGACGCAGGACAGCACCTGCGCAGACTCTGTCAGCGGCACACGGTCTGCAATGCACAGCTGACTTTATCTTTGCGCGTTGTCGTCCACGAGAGATGTTGTTGCGGCGGCACTCGTTGGGATGTTACAGCAATGCCTTGTACAGGCAAGAACTGCGCACTAAGAGGTGCAACCCATACACTAAGAGGTGTATCTGTGAAGACAGCAATCGTGTATCACCGCTGCTCAGCTCGGCTGAGCAGCGAGCCTAAGTGACGCAGATGGCCCGAAACTATCCTCCCTGTAGCGACGAATCTACCTCATGGGCCTAATGCAACCAAGTTCACGCACATTCGCACAGAAACTGCTCATGTTCTACCGGAATAAGACGAGGATACTTATACAGGCAGTAAATGCCGCGCTCACTACTGAGAGAGTTCGCGCACACATGATTAACTGAACAACGGGAAACCTAACCGTCGGCCCAACGAGATGGCCACTGAAACCCTAACGGCAAACTGAACACGCGCTGTGTCAGTCACTCCGTGTGCCACGACAGCGCGGTGCGGTGCGGTGCGGTGCGGTGCGGTGCGATGCGATGCGATGCGATGCGATGCGATGCGATACGATGCGATGCGATGCGATGCGATGCGATGCGATGCGATGCGATGCGATGCGATGCGATGCGATGCGGTGCGGTGCGGTGCGACAAAAAGTCAAGACAAAAAAAGTCGGCGACGGGATTCGAACCCGGGTCGGCCCGGCGGTTACGCGCCCCGATCACCCGACCTAGCGAGAAACCGCTGAAACCCGAGCTCCGAAACCACGCAAAAGACGCGTGTTACGCGTTTTTTCCGGACGGACAGACAGACAGACTAGCCGGCGCCGTTCGGCGCCGCTGGTCACCGTAGCTGCCCGCGTCTCACGTCCTTGTCATCACGCGGCGCGCGCAGGCGTGCCGTGCCGTGCGCCTTGCCGTGCCGTCTTGCTTGCCGTGGCGTCTGCCGTGCCATGCCGTCTGCCGTGCCGTCTGCCGTGCCGTACCGTCTGTCGTGTCGTGCCGTTGGCTGTGCGATACCGTCCGCCTTGCCGTGCCGTCTGCTGTGCCATGCAGTGTGCCTTGCCGCGCCGTGTGCCATGCCGTGCCGTCTGCCGTGCCGTGCCGTGTGCCGTGCCATGCCATGCCATGCCGTATGTCATTCAGTGCCGTCTGCTGTCTGCCATGCCGTGCCGCACCGTCTGCCGTGCCGTCTGATGTGCAGTTTGCCGTGCCATACTGTGCCGTCTGCCGTGCCGTGCATTCTGCCGTGCATTCTGCTGTGCCATGCTGTCTGCCTTGCCGCGACATCTGCTGTGCCGTGCCGTGTGCCTTGCCTATCCGTCTGCCATGCTGTTCCGTCTGCTGTGCCGTGCCGTTGGCTGTGCCATACCGTCTGCCGTGCCGTGCAGTCTGCCGTGTCGTGCCGTTGGCCGTGCTGTGCCGTCTGCCTTGCCGTGCTGTGTGTTTTGCCGTGCCGTGTGCCTTGCTGTGCCGTGTGTCGTGCCGTCTGCCATGCTGTGCTGCGTGCCTTGCCGTGCCATGTGTCATGCTCGGCGCAACGCGGTGCGGTGCTTTGCCGTGCCCTCCACTGTGCCGTGCCGTGTGCCTTGCCATGCCATGCTGTATGCCATGCAGTGTCGTCCGCTGTCTGCCATGCCGTATGCCATGCCGTACCGTCTGCCGTGCCGTCGTGCCGTGCTGTCTGCCGTGCCGTCTGCCGTGCCGTGACATGCCTTGCCTTGCGCTGCCGTGCCGTCTGCCATGCCATGCCGTCCGCCATGCAGTGCCGTCTGCTGTCTGCCGTGCCGTGCCGTCTGCCATGCCGTGCCGTGTACCATGCCGGCCGTGCCGTCTGCCGTGCCGTGCCCTCCGCCATGCCGTTTCGTCTGCCGTGCCGTGCCGTGCCATGTGCCGTGCCGTGCCGTGCTGTCTGCCGTGTCATGCCGTCTGCCATGCCGTGCCGTGTGTCTTGCCGTGCTGTGTGTTGTGTCGTGCTGTGTGTTGTGCCGTCTGCCATGCTGTGCCGTGTGCCTTGCCGTGCCATGTGTCGTGCCGTGCCGTGTGCCTTGCCTTGCCTTGCCGGTGCGGTGCGGTGCACCCGGTGCGGTGCGGTGCGGTGCGGTGCGGTGCGGTGCGGTGCGGTGCGGTGCGGTGCGGTGCGGTGCGGTGCGGTGCGGTGCGGTGCGGTACGGTGCGGTGCGGTGCGGTGCGGTGCGGTGCGGTGCGGTGCGGTGCGGTGCGGTGAGGTGAGGTGAGGTGAGGTGAGGTGAGGTGAGGTGAGGTGAGGTGAGGTGAGGTGCGGTGCGGTGCGGCCCGGTGCGGCGAGGTGCGATGAAGTGCGACGAAGTATGATGAAGTGTGATGCTGTACGATGATGAGGTGCGATGTGCCGTGCCGTGCCGTGCCGTGTCGTGCTGTCGGATGTGCAGTTTGCAGTGCCGTGCCCTGTGCCACGCCGTGCCATCTGTCGTGCCGTCTGCCGTGCCGTGCAGTGTGTCATGCCGTGCTGTGTGTTGTGCAGCGCCGTGTGTTTTGCCGCGCCGTGTGTCGTGCCGTTTGCCATGCTGTGCCGTGTGCCTTGCCGTGCCATGTGTCATGCCATGCCGTGTATAGTGCCGTGCCGTGTGCCACGCCGTGCCATCTGTCGTGCCGTCTGCCGTGCCGTGCAGTGTGTCGTGCCGTCCTGAGTGTTGTGCAGCACCGTGTGTCTTGCCGTGCCGTGCCGTGTGCGGTGCGGTGCGGTGCGGTGCGGTGCGGCGCGGCGCGGTGCGGTGCGGTGTGTCGTGCCGTGTGTCGTGCGGTGCGGTGCGGTGCGGTGCGGTGCGGTGCGGTGCGGTGCGGTGCGGTGCGGTGCGGTGCGGTGCGGTGCGGTGCGGTGCGGTGCGGTGCGGTGCGGTGCGGTGCGGTTCGGTGCGGTGCGATGCGGTGCGGTGCGGTGCGGTGCGATGCGATGCGATGCGATGCGATGCGATGCGATACGATGCGATGCGATGCGATGCGATGCGGTGCGGTGCGGTGCGGTGCGGTGCGGTGCGGTGCGGTGCGGTGCGGTGCGGTGCGGTGCGGTGCGGTGCGGTGCGGTGCGGTGCGGTGCGGTGCGGTGCGGTGCGATGCGATGCGATGCGATGCGATGCGATGCGATGCGATGCGATGCGATGCGATGCGATGCGATGCGATGCGATGCGATGCGATGCGATGCGATGCGATGCGATGCGGTGCGGTGCGGTGCGACAAAAAGTCAAGACAAAAAAAGTCGGCGACGGGATTCGAACCCGGGTCGGCCCGGCGGTTACGCGCCCCGATCACCCGACCTAGCGAGAAACCGCTGAAACCCGAGCTCCGAAACCACGCAAAAGACGCGTGTTACGCGTTTTTTCCGGACGGACAGACAGACAGACAGACTAGCCGGCGCCGTTCGGCGCCGCTGGTCACCGTAGCTGCCCGCGTCTCACGTCCTTGTCATCACGCGGCGCGCGCAGGCGTGCCGTGCCGTGCGCCTTGCCGTGCCGTCTTGCTTGCCGTGGCGTCTGCCGTGCCATGCCGTCTGCCGTGCCGTCTGCAGTGCCGTGCCGTCTGTCGTGTCGTGCCGTTGGCTGTGCGACACCGTCCGCCTTGCCGTGCCGACTGCTGTGCCATGCAGTGTGCCTTGCCGCGCCGTGTGCCATGCCGTGCCGTCTGCCGTGCTGTGCCGTGTGCCGTGCTATGCCATGCCATGCCGTATGTCATTCAGTGCCGTCTGCTGTCTGCCATGCCGTGCCGCACCGTCTGCCGTGCCGTCTGATGTGCAGTTTGCCGTGCCATACTGTGCCGTCTGCCGTGCCGTGCATTCTGCCGTGCATTCTGCTGTGCCATGCTGTCTGCCTTGCCGCGACATCTGCTGTGCCGTGCCGTGTGCCTTGCCTATCCGTCTGCCATGCTGTTCCGTCTGCTGTGCCGTGCCGTTGGCTGTGCCATACCGTCTGCCGTGCCGTGCAGTCTGCCGTGTCGTGCCGTTGGCCGTGCTGTGCCGTCTGCCTTGCCGTGCCACATGCTGTGCCGTGCCGTGTGCCTTGCCGTGCCGTCTTGCTTGTCGTGGCGTCTGCCGTGCCGTCACAACGCAAACGGCATGCTGTGTGTTTTGCCGTGCCGTGTGCCTTGCTGTGCCGTGTGTCGTGCCGTCTGCCATGCTGTGCTGCGTGCCTTGCCGTGCCATGTGTCATGCTCGGCGCAACGCGGTGCGGTGCTTTGCCGTGCCCTCCACTGTGCCGTGCCGTGTGCCTTGCCATGCCATGCTGTATGCCATGCAGTGTCGTCCGCTGTCTGCCATGCCGTATGCCATGCCGTACCGTCTGCTGTGCCGTCGTGCCGTGCTGTCTGCCGTGCCGTCTGCCGTGCCGTGACATGCCTTGCCTTGCGCTGCCGTGCCGTCTGCCATGCCATGCCGTCCGCCATGCAGTGCCGTCTGCTGTCTGCCGTGCCGTGCCGTCTGCCATGCCGTGCCGTGTACCATGCCGGCCGTGCCGTCTGCCGTGCCGTGCCCTCTGCCATGCTGTTTCGTCTGCCGTGCCGTGCCGTGCCATGTGCCGTGCCGTGCCGTGTGTCTTGCCGTGCTGTGTGTTGTGTCGTGCTGTGTGTTGTGCCGTCTGCCATGCTGTGCCGTGTGCCTTGCCGTGCCATGTGTCGTGCCGTGCCGAGTGCCTTGCCTTGCCTTGCCGGTGCGGTGCGGTGCGCCCGGTGCGGTGCGGTGCGGTGCGGTGCGGTGGCCGGTGCGGTGCGGTGCGGTGCGGTGCGGTGCAGTGCGGTGCGGTGCGGTGCGGTGCGGTGCGGTGCGGTGCGGTGCGGTGCGGTACGGTGCGGTGCGGTGCGGTGCGGTGCGGTGAGGTGAGGTGAGGTGAGGTGAGGTGAGGTGAGGTGAGGTGAGGTGAGGTGAGGTGAGGTGCGGTGCGGTGCGGTGCGGTGCGGCCCGGTGCGGCGAGGTGCGATGAAGTGCGATGAAGTATGATGAAGTGTGATGCTGTACGATGATGAGGTGCGATGTGCCGTGCCGTGCCGTGCCGTGTCGTGCTGTCGGATGTGCAGTTTGCAGTGCCGTGCCCTGTGCTACACCGTGCCATCTGTCGTGCCGTCTGCCGTGCCGTGCAGTGTGCCATGCCGTGCTGTGTGTTGTGCAGCGCCGTGTGTTTTGCCGTGCCGTGTGTCGTGCCGTTTGCCATGCTGTGCCGTGTGCCTTGCCGTGCCATGCGTCATGCCATGCCGTGTATAGTGCCGTGCCGTGTGCCACGCCGTGCCATCTGTCGTGCCGTCTGCCGTGCCGTGCAGTGTGTCGTGCCGTCCTGTGTGTTGTGCAGCACCGTGTGTCTTGCCGTGCCGTGCCGTGTGCGGTGCGGTGCGGTGCGGTGCGGTGCGGTGCGGTGCGGTGCGGTGCGGTGCGGTGCGGTGCGGTGCGGTGCGGTGTGTCGTGCCGTGTGTCGTGCGGTGCGGTGCGGTGCGGTGCGGTGCGGTGCGGTGCGGTGCGGTGCGGTGCGGTGCGGTGCGGTGGCGGTGCGGTGCGGTGCGGTGCGGTGCGGTGCGGTGCGGTGCGGTGCGGTGCGGTGCGGTGCGGTGCGGTGCGGTGCGGTGCGGTGGGCGGTGCGGTGCGGTGCGGTGCGGTGCGGTGCGGTGCGGTGCGGTGCGGTGCGGTGCGGTGCGGGGGGGGGGGGGGGGGGGGTGCGGTGCGGTGCGGTGCGGTGCGGTGCGGTGCGGTGCGGTGCGGTGCGGTGCGGGTGCGGCGTGCGGTGCGGTGCGGTGCGGTGCGGTGGGCGGTGCGGTGCGGTGCGGTGCGGTGCGGTGCGGTGCGGTGCGGTGCGGTGCGGTGCGGTGCGGTGGGGGGGGGGGGGGGGGGGGGGGGGGGGGGGGGGGGGGGGGGCGGTGCGGTGCGGTGCGGTGCGGTGCGGTGCGGTGCGGTGCGACAAAAAGTCAAGACAAAAAAAGTCGGCGACGGGATTCGAACCCGGGTCGGCCCGGCGGTTACGCGCCCCGATCACCCGACCTAGCGAGAAACCGCAGAAACTGGAGCTCCGAAACCACCCAAAAGACGCGTGTTACGCGTTTTTTCCGGACGGACGGACGGACGGACATCAGGCGATTCGTCGTAAGACCTCCGCTTAGCGACCGTTTCACGGTCGCAGCTACGGTGCGACCGTTTCACGGTCGCAGCTACGGTGACGGACGCGCGGCTGGTCGTAAGACTCCGCTACGCGACCGTTTCACGGTCGCAGCTACGGTGACTAGCCGGCGCCGTTCGGCGCCGCTGGTCACCGTAGCTGCCCGCGTCTCACGTCCTTGTCATCACACGCGGCGCGCGCAGGCGTGCCATGCCGTGCGCCTTGCCGTGCCGTCTTGCTTGCCGTGGCGTCTGCCGTGCCATGCCGTCTGCCATGCCGTCTGCCGTGCCGTGCCGTCTGTCGTGTCGTGCCGTTGGCTGTGCGATACCGTCCGCCTTGCCGTGCCGTCTGCTGTGCCATGCAGCGTGCCTTGCCGCGCCGTGTGCCATGCCGTGCTGTCTGCCGTGCTGTGCCGTGTGCCGTGCCATGCCATGCCATGCCGTATGTCATTCAGTGCCGTCTGCTGCCTGCCATGCCGTGCCGCACCGTCTGCCGTGCCGTGCAGTCTGCCGTGTTGTGCCGTTGGCCGTGCTGTGCCGTCTGCCTTGCCGTGCCACATGCTGTGCCGTGCCGTGTGCCTTGCCGTGCCGTCTTGCTTGTTGTGGCGTCTGCCGTGCCGTCACAACACAAACGGCATGCAGTGTGTTTTGCCGTGCCGTGTGCCTTGCTGTGCCGTGTGTCGTGCCGTCTGCCATGCTGTGCTGCGTGCCTTGCCGTGCCATGTGTCATGCTCGGCGCAACGCGGTGCGGTGCTTTGCCGTGCCCTCCACTGTGCCGTGCCGTGTGCCTTGCCATGCCATGCTGTATGCCATGCAGTGTCGTCCGCTGTCTGCCATGCCGTATGCCATGCCGTACCGTCTGCTGTGCCGTCGTGCCGTGCTGTCTGCCGTGCCGTCTGCCGTGCCGTGACATGCCTTGCCTTGCGCTGCCGTGCCGTCTGCCATGCCATGCCGTCCGCCATGCAGTGCCGTCTGCTGTCTGCCGTGCCGTGCCGTCTGCCATGCCGTGCCGTGTACCATGCCGGCCGTGCCGTCTGCCGTGCCGTGCCGTGCCATGTGCCGTGCCGTGCCGTGCTGTCTGCCGTGTCATGCCGTGTGCCATGCCGTGCCGTGTGTCTTGCCGTGCCGTGTGTTTTGTCGTGCTGTGTGTTGTGCCGTCTGCCATGCTGTGCCGTGTGCCTTGCCGTGCCATGTGTCGTGCCGTGCCGTGTGCCTTGCCGTGCCGGTGCGGTGCGGTGCGGTGCGGTGCGGTGCGGTGCGGTGCGGTGCGGTGCGGTGCGGTGCGGTGCGGTGCGGTGCGGTGCGGTGCGGTGCGGTGCGGTGCGGTGCGGTGCGGTGCGGTGCGGTGCGGTGCGGTGCGGTGCGGTGCGGTGCGGTGCAGTGCGGTGCGGTGCGGTGCGGTGAGGTGAGGTGAGGTGAGGTGAGGTGAGGTGAGGTGAGGTGAGGTGCGGTGCGGTGCGGTGCGGTGCGGTGCGGTGCGGTGCGGTGCGGCCCGGTGCGGCGAGGTGCGATGAAGTGCGATGAAGTATGATGAAGTGTGATGCTGTACGATGATGAGGTGCGATGTGCCGTGCCGTGCCGTGCCGTGTTGTGCTGTCGGATGTGCAGTTTGCAGTGCCGTGCCCTGTGCCACGCCGTGCCATCTGTCGTGCCGTCTGCCGTGCCGTGCAGTGTGTCATGCCGTGCTGTGTGTTGTGCAGCGCCGTGTGTTTTGCCGTGCCGTGTGTCGTGCCGTTTGCCATGCTGTGCCGTGTGCCTTGCCGTGCCATGTGTCATGCCATGCCGTGTATAGTGCCGTGCCGTGCCGTGTGCGGTGCGGTGAGGTGCGGTGCGGTGCGGCGCGGCGCGGTGCGGTGTGTCGTGCCGTGTGTCGTGCCTTGCCGCGTGCCATGCCATGCAATGCCGTATGCCATGCAGTACCGTCTGCTGTTTGCCATGCCGTCAGCATTGGTTGCAATGTCATACGGTGCGATGTGTTGCGTTGCATTGCGTTGCGTTACGGTGCGGCGCGGTGCAGTGCGATGTGTTGCGGTGAAACGCGGTGCGATGCGGCGTGGTGCGTGTGCCGTCTGCCGTGCCGTGCAGTGTGTCGTGCCGTGCTGTGTGTTGTGCAGCACCGTGTGTCTCGCCGTGCCGTGCCGTGCCGTGTGCGGTGCGGTGCGGTGCGGTGCGGTGCGGTGCGGTGCGGTGCGGTGCGGTGCGGTGCGGTGCGGTGCGGTGCGGTGCGGTGCGGTGCGGTGCGGTGCGGTGCGGTGCGGTGCGGTGCGGTGCGGTGCGGTGCGATGTGCGATGTGCGATGCGATGTGCGATGTGCGATGCGATGTGCGATGCGATGCGGTGCGTGCGGTGCGGTGCGGTGCGGTGCGGTGCGATAAAAAATAAAGACAAAAAAATGTGCCGACGGGATTCGAACCCGGGTCGGCCCGGCGGTTACGCGCCCCGATCACCCGACCTAGCGCGAAACCGCGGAAACCCGAGCTCCGAAACCACGCAAAAGACGCGTGTTACGCGTTTTTCCCGGACAGACGGCGGACAGACGCGCGGCTGGTCGTAAGACCTCCGCTACGCGACCGTTTCACGGTCGCAGCTACGGTGACTAGCCGGCGCCGTTCGGCGCCGCTGGTCACCGTAGCTGCCCGCGCCTCACGTCCCTGTCATCACGCGGCGCGCGCAGGCGTGCCGTGCCGTGCGCCTTGCCGTGCCGTCTTGCTTGCCGTGGCGTCTGCCGTGCCATGCCGTCTGCCATGCCGTCTGCCGTGCCGTGCCGTCTGTCGTGTCGTGCCGTTGGCTGTGCGATACCGTCCGCCTTGCCGTGCCGTCTGCTGTGCCATGCAGTGTGCCTTGCCGCGCCGTGTGCCATGCCGTGCCATGCCATGCCGTATGTCATTCAGTGCCGTCTGCTGTCTGCCATGCCGTGCCGCACCGTCTGCCGTGCCGTCTGATGTGCAGTTTGCCGTGCCATACTGTGCCGTCTGCCGCGCCGTGCATTCTGCCGTGCATTCTGCCGTGCCATGCTGTCTGCCTTGCCGCGACATCTGCTGTGCCGTGCCGTGTGCCTTGCCTATCCGTCTGCCATGCTGTTCCGTCTGCTGTGCCGTGCCGTTGGCTGTGCCATACCGTCTGCCGTGCTGTGCAGTCTGCCGTGTCGTGCCGTTGGCCGTGCTGTGCCGTCTGCCTTGCCGTGCCGTCTGCTGTGCCGTGCCGTGTGCCTTGCCGTGCCGTCTTGCTTGTCGTGGCGTCTGCCGTGCCGTCACAACGCAAACGGCATGCTGTGTGTTTTGCCGTGCCGTGTGCCTTGCTGTGCCATGTGTCGTGCCGTCTGCCATGCTGTGCTGCGTGCCTTGCCGTGCCATGTGTCATGCTCGGCGCAACGCGGTGCGGTGCTTTGCCGTGCCCTCCACTGTGCCGTGCCGTGTGCCTTGCCATGCCATGCCGTATGCCATGCAGTGTCGTCCGCTGTCTGCCATGCCGTATGCCATGCCGTACCGTCTGCTGTGCCGTCGTGCCGTGCTGTCTGCCGTGCCGTCTGCCGTGCCGTGACATGCCTTGCCTTGCGCTGCCGTGCCGTCTGACATGCCATGCCGTCCGCCATGCAGTGCCGTCTGCTGTTTGCCGTGCCGTGCCGTCTGCCATGCCGTGCCGTGTACCATGCCGGCCGTGCCGTCTGCCGTGCCGTGCCCTCTGCCATGCTGTTTCGTCTGCCGTGCCGTGCCGTGCCATGTGCCGTGCTGTGCCGTGCTGTCTGCCGTGTCATGCCGTGTGCCATGCCGTGCCGTGTGTCTTGCCGTGTTGTGTGTTGTGTCGTGCTGTGTGTTGTGACGTCTGCCATGCTGTGCCGTGTGCCTTGCCGTGCCATGTGTCGTGCCGTGCCGTGTGCCTTGCCGTGCCGGTGCGGTGCGGTGCGGTGCGGTGCGGTGCGGTGCGGTGCGGTGCGGTGCGGTGCGGTGCGGTGCGGTGCGGTGCGGTGCGGTGCGGTGCGGTGCGGTGCGGTGCGGTGCGGTGCGGTGCGGTGCGGTGCGGTGCGGTGCGGTGCAGTGCGGTGCGGTGCGGTGTGGTGCGGTGCGGTGCGGTGCGGTGCGGTGCGGTGCGGTGCGGTGCGGTGCGGTGCGGTGT
Organism: Eudorina sp. 2006-703-Eu-15; assembly: GCA_003117195.1. Taxonomy (NCBI): domain Eukaryota; kingdom Viridiplantae; phylum Chlorophyta; class Chlorophyceae; order Chlamydomonadales; family Volvocaceae; genus Eudorina; species Eudorina sp. 2006-703-Eu-15. The sequence continues at coordinate 22,368 of BDSI01000406.1, forward strand.
GGTGCGGTGCGGTGCGGTGCGATTCGATGCGCGATGCGATGCGATGCGATGCGAAAAAAAATCAAGACAAAAAAGCCGGCGACGGGATTCGAACCCGGGTCGGCCTCCCGGTTACGCGCCTCGATCACCCGACCTAGCGCGAAACCGAAGAAACCCGAGCTCCGAAACCACGCAAAAGATGCATGTTACGCGTTTTTTCCGGACGGACGGACGGACAGACGGACGCGCGGCTGGTCGTAAGACCTCCGCTACGCGACCGTTTCACGGTCGCAGCTACGGTGACAGACGGACGCGCGGCTGGTCGTAAGACCTCCGCTACGCGACCGTTTCACGGTCGCAGCTACGGTGACGGACGCGCGGCTGGTCGTAAGACCTCCGCTACGCGACCGTTTCACGGTCGCAGCTACGGTGACTAGCCGGCGCCGTTCGGCGCCGCTGGTCACCGTAGCTGCCCGCGCCTCACGTCCCTGTCATCACGCGGCGCGCGCAGGCGTGCCGTGCCGTGCGCCTTGCCGTGCCGTCTTGCTTGCCGTGGCGTCTGCCGTGCCATGCCGTCTGCCGTGCCGTCTGCCGTGCCGTGCCGTCTGTCGTGTCGTGCCGTTGGCTGTGCGATACCGTCCGCCTTGCCGTGCCGTCTGCTGTGCCATGCAGTGTGCCTTGCCGCGCCGTGTGCCATGCCGTGCTGTGCCGTGTTCCGTGCCATGCCATGCCATGCCATATGTCATTCAGTGCCGTCTGCTGTCTGCCATGCCGTGCCGCACCGTCTGCCGTGCCGTCTGATGTGCAGTTTGCTGTGCCATACTGTGCCGTCTGCCGTGCCGTGCATTCTGTCGTGCATTCTGCCGTGCCATGCTGTCTGCCTTGCCGCGACATCTGCTGTGCCGTGCCGTGTGCCTTGCCTATCCGTCTGCCATGCTGTTCCGTCTGCTGTGCCGTGCCGTTGGCTGTGCCATACCGTCTGCCGTGCCGTGCAGTCTGCCGTGTCGTGCCGTTGGCCGTGCTGTGCCGGGTGCCTTGCCGTGCCGTCTGCTGTGCCGTGCCGTGTGCCTTGCCGTGCCGTCTTGCTTGTCGTGGCGTCTGCCGTGCCGTCACAACGCAAACGGCATGCTGTGTGTTTTGCCGTGCCGTGTGCCTTGCTGTGCCGTGTGTCGTGCCGTCTGCCATGCTGTGCTGCGTGCCTTGCCGTGCCATGTGTCATGCTCGGCGCAACGCGGTGCTTTGCTTTGCCGTGCCCTCCACTGTGCCGTGCCGTGTGCCTTGCCATGCCATGCTGTATGCCATGCAGTGTCGTCCGCTGTCTGCCATGCCGTATGCCATGCCGTACAGTCTGCTGTGCCGTCGTGCCGTGCTGTCTGCCGTGCCGTCTGCCGTGCCGTGACATGCCTTGCCTTGCGCTGCCGTGCCGTCTGCCATGCCATGCCGTCCGCCATGCAGTGCCGTCTGCTGTCTGCCGTGCCGTGCCGTCTGCCATGCCGTGCCGTGTACCATGCCGGCCGTGCCGTCTGCCGTGCCGTGCCCTCTGCCATGCTGTTTCGTCTGCCGTGCCGTGCCGTGCCATGTGCCGTGCCGTGCCGTGCTGTCTGCCGTGTCATGCCATGTGCCATGCCGTGCCGTGTGTCTTGCCGTGCTGTGTGTTGTGTCGTGCTGTGTGTTGTGCCGTCTGCCATGCTGTGCCGTGTGCCTTGCCGTGCCATGTGTCGTGCCGTGCCGTGTGCCTTGCCGTGCCGGTGCGGTGCGGTGCGGTGCGGTGCGGTGCGGCGCGGTGCGGTGCGGTGCGGTGCGGTGCGGTGCGGTGCGGTGCGGTGCGGTGCGGTGCGGTGCGGTGCGGTGCGGTGCGGTGCGGTGCGGTGCGGTGCGGTGCGGTGCGGTGCGGTGCGGTGCGGTGCGGTGCGGTGCGGTGCGGTGCGGTGCGGTGCGGTGCGGTGCGGTGCGGTGCGGTGCGGTGCGGTGCGGTGCGGTGCGGTGCGGTGCGGTGCGGTGCGGTGCGGTGCGGTGCGGTGGGGTGCGGTGCGGTGCGGTGCGGTGCGGTGCGGTGCGGTGCGGTGCGGTGCGGTGCGGTGCGGTGCGGTGCGGTGCGGTGCGGTGCGATAAAAAATCAAGACAAAAAAATGTGCCGACGGGATTCGAACCCGGGTCGGCCCGGCGGTTACGCGCCCCGATCACCCGACCTAGCGAGAAACCGCAGAAACTGGAGCTCCGAAACCACGCGAAAGATGCATGTTACGCGTTTTTTCCGGACAGACTAGCCGGCGCCGTTCGGCGCCGCTGGTCACCGTAGCTGCCCGCGTCTCACGTGCGGTGCGCGGCGCGGTCGAGCGCAGCCGACCCGTGGGTCACTCGTGGGTCGGTTATCACGTTTGTCATTTCTGAGCGTGTGTTGAGTCTGGTGGGTTGCCGAAAGATTCTGTTACTGTTATACATATGGTATGCTCGTTTGGCCAGATTTGGGGCATGACGTTGAGCATTCGCGGCGTCTGGATCGTACAGTGTTGTTTGTTGCTGTGTGCCATGTTACACGTTATGTTACAAGTTTGTGCATCATGATTGTAATCAATAAATCACAAGTTTTTAATAGATCGTTTGTCATCATCAGTTCTGGACGTTCGTGTTTTCAGTCATAAATGTCAGACCGTAGTAGGCTGCCGTCGTCTAGCGCCCGTGGCTCAGGGCGTTTGGGTGGGTTAGCAGACGGCTTCCTCGTGAAGAGGACCTTTCCGCTTGGCACTGATGTACAAGAAGATGCAGTGCGTAAACGGCTACGGCGTGCTGATGTGAAGTATCGTGCGGAGGAGCAGCGGCGGGATGCTCAGCAGCATGCTGCCGCTCGCACCGACCCGGAGTATCGGACGGAGGAGCAGCGGCGGGATGCTCAGCAGCATGCTGCCGCTCGCACCGACCCGGAGTATCGGGCGGAGGAGCAGCGGCGGGATGCTCAGCAGCATGCTGTTGCTCGTGCTGATCCGGATGTTCAGGCTCGTGACCGGGAGGTTCTGGCTGCAAGCCGTTTGCACGTGAGACAGGAGCGAGAGCAGCGCAGCCAGTGCGGCACCGGGGCTAGCCTTGTGGACAGCCTGCGCAGCTTGTTGCGTTTTGATTTTTTATACGGTGTTCAGCGCCAGCTGGACACGTTGCCGAAGTTCCTTTCGGCTTTGCCGGAGGGACGTGTGCAGGACTTGCCGAATGGTCAGCTGACAGCTGAACGACAGGTGCCGTACGAGAAACAGCTGGAGGTTGCGTCCAGCATGGCGGCTGCGCTGCGCCGGCGCATGCCTTCTCGGGTCTGCGCCGTCTGCTCGGAGCAGTGTTCGGTGGACGATTCGACTCTGCATATCTGGAGCGAGATTCCGAACGTGGATATTCTGCGGGCTGACATCATGTGCACGGCTGCTGTGCCGCGGGATGCACGTACACTGGCGTGGCGGCGGATGGCACGTACTCCTCAGGGCTATGCACCTCCACCACCGGATCCTGTGCTTCCGTTTCGGTACCGTGTTAAACAGTCCGAACGGCCCAGCAGTGATCCCGCTGCAGTCTTCGATGATATCGCGGGCGCAGACGGTGCTGGTGATGGAGACGGCACAGACAATGAAGCAGAGCAGACCGCCCAGACGGCTGCGCCTGAGCCGCAACTGGAGCAGCTGCCGCCGGACTTGCGGCCCCATCCGCCGCGTGTACAGCCCAGGGCCTGTTCGGAGGATCCGGCTTGTGTGGAAGTACCGTTCTGCATGCGGCTTGAGCCGGATTTACCAAACCGTACCATGGTGTGCGGCGATGACCAGCCGGATCAGATCTGCATCTGCAATGACTGCAAGCCGGCATTGGAAGGTTGGTTGCTTGTGGTTCATAATACCGAACCGGGTGCACATTTTTGTGTTTGGTGTTGTGTGCGTCGCCATGGTGTGCGACTTTGTAATGATTGCAAGCGGGTACTCTAAGGTACGCTTACACTTTTGCGTTTGGTGTGTTGTGTGCGTCGTATTGCTATTTGCCGTTGCTGTCTCGAGTGTGCAATGTGGCGAATTTACATATATGTTGTTTGTCCTTTATCTGTATGCCGTCGCAGCACGCCGTGTACCGGAAGCTGCGCTGGCGCGCCTTGATCCGGGAGACGTGCCACGCGTCAACCATCTGGGTGATCCGTTGCCCATGCCAACGTTCTTGGAGGGGCAGGCGATCGGCCGTGGACGTATTGTTCAGCAGGTGCTTATCTTGCACTTCCCGGACCGGCCTCCTGAGGTATTCCACGTGCCGTACGGTCGCACGGCATCGCCATCGTCAATCCGGATCCAAACATGCTGCGGGGGGTGCTGCCTGCTCGTGTGGAGGAGTTGGCGGGGCAACATCACGGTCGTTTGCGTCGACCAAGTGCGCAACCGACAGGAGCTGCTGGATCGTGTGCGGAGGGCGCCGGGCCTTAAAGTGCGGGGTGCTGTCATCGTGGCTTGGGTTCGCTTCTTGCAGCGTAACGAGGAGGACGACCCTTGCCGTTGGACGAGGACGCATTGTCCGAGTATGAACGGATGGGTTGTGAGGCGACTGTGCCGGACGCATTGCTACGTTCTGCCATCGGGCCGACGGACCCCGAGGGTGGCGAACAATGCTGCGCACCCACGTTTCTGCATGACCGCACCGGTACAGCCGGTGTACGGCAATTGCAGGAGACGATCGAAGTGGCTGCTGGACGGGGCGTAGTTGTCGGCGACGATCAAGGTATGCTTCTTTTTTTCACACTAACAATCTTGGCCATGTGTATTTTTGCGTTAGTGAAAGATCTAGTTTACATGTTCTATATAATACGTACTTCGTTGTTCGCCGCATGTCGCCGTCGTATGCATATACAGAGCATCGGAATCTTCCAGCGACGTCGGAATCTTCCAGCGACGTGGATGAAGCCATGGTGGCCGCTGCAGCAACGTCCGTAACTACAGGTGTGCGGGGCCGTATCCATGGTTATATGTCTGTGTATTTCGGTGCTTCCATACGCCGTTCACATTGCTATAATTTTCAGACAATTATTGTCGGGCCACGTCTGCTGTCCTTCCTACAGGACGTGACGGCAACAGACGGCATGTCCGCTTGCGGCAATCGTGCGGCAGCCATTAGGCGTCGTACCCGTGCCGGGTAAGTCATGTTAGTTGTCGTCGCGTTCATTGGCCTTCTTGGGAACCTGTTTGTTTTAACGTTGCATTCGTGATGATATTCATTAGGCGGTGTTATTGCGGTAACCTACTTTCGTTGTCTTCATGCCTGCCTGTCACAGATGATGCCGAACTTGGCACTCTGGAGGAGCTGGAAGTCGTTCTCCCGCGCAACCTTCGACTGTGCCCGGAGGATGGCAGCGAGTTTGACACCAGGCCCAGCGTCGTGGATGACTTGCTCACAGGACGTGCACGGTTGGTGTTTGCGGCTGGCGGCCGTGACGCCGCGCTCCCTGGACGACGTCACCCCGGCCATCCTGAATGTCTGCTTTCCGGCATCCTCCCGTTCGCTTGTCAGGGCAGCGGCCAATCAACATGTCGTTCGCTGCGTACTGCCGCACCTGGTCGGCGGGTGCCACGGATGCAGTTCAAGCGGCAACCTGATGCTTCTGGCGCGCATGTACGACATCTTGGTGCGGGCAGCAGTGCATGCGC
>BDSI01000407.1:0-27983 GCA_003117195.1 Eudorina sp. 2006-703-Eu-15
GCCGTCACGGTAGGTACCGTGATTATCCGGAGCTCGCTAGGGTCTCCTCGTCACCGTACCGAAGGGCCGTGACGACCATCGGCGTGACGACCATCGGCGTGACGACCATCGGCGACGTGAAGACCGGAGCCGCGACCGGAGTCGCAGCCCGCACGGTCGTTTTGACAACGAGCGGGAAGGCCGGAGACGTCACGACGACGCCTTAACTTCCACGCTCCTGCGGCTGTCCGAGGCTACGGAGCGTATACTTCAAGTCGTCGCTCCGCCGCCACCGCTCCGATCCGTCCTCTCTTGCCAACGGTGGACCCGTCCATCCCCGGAGTTCCTCTGGCAGAGGCCCTCCACGGCATCACGTTGCTGCCAGAGCGACAGGGGGATCCGCTACGCATCTTGCGACTCGCTCTGGTGCTGGTCAACGCCGACGCTGTGCCGCCAACGATAGATCGCCGCGCCGTCACCAGTGACAACGGCCAGTTCATCGTGGTGCCAACGTTTGACTTGAGTGGGGCGCCCATGCAGGGCTGACTACGGGGTTGGAAGTGTGCGGTGCGACGTCTCTTCCTTGTAACGCAAGGTGGAGCCCGCCCCGTCCTCCTCTCAACTTCGTAGACAGCCTGCTAGATCAGCGACTTCGGCGCAACTCAGGTCCAACCAGGCCCGGGACGTAGCTGAAGTAAGTAGGGCAGCTGAGAGGGTTTCTAGACGGGCAACGGTTAGCTCATCTGGGCAGGGCAGTGCGCAGGGTCACGAGCCTTCCCCGGAGTCTGAAGGGGTCGGGAACGGGTTACCCCCAGCGGGCAATCCGGTCCCAACTCTTGAGCGATTTGCCGACCCGTCCGGCTCCGTAGGCACTGCGACGGTATCACCCGTACGGTCTTACAGAGCTGTCTGGACTCGCTTGGTTTCGCACCTTAACTTGCCTAGATCTCGTCCGGTCCTAACCGATTACTATCAGCACTTCGACTCCATGAGCAGCTCATATCCGACCTTCGATTTCCGGGTCGGCACATTGAAGAAGTTCATCAGGGACTTCCGCAATGTGGCCTTGCTAGACATAGAGCAAAGAGAGGCGCAGGCCAGGTGTCAGTGGCCACGCTGTACGGGGTTATCAAGAACGCCCCAGAGTCTGACACGAGTTCTCTCGGTGGTGGCTCACCAAGGAGCCCACCTTCCTCGCGGATGCAGCCGCGTGGAAAGGGGCCGTACTGCCACAGGGAGTGGGAGGGCAGGGGCGCCGCCGCCGGGATCGACGGTGCTCACCGCTCACGACCTGTTGGATTACTACGAGCACTGCCTGAAGGAGCACTTCAAGCTGGAGCAGGAGGAGCTCGACTATCAGGCGTTCAAGGCGGCCAAGCAGGGCACCCGCAAGCCTTCAGACTTCTACCAAGAGCTGTTGGGTTTGCACGGGCGCCTCGCCGCCAGGGTCAGCCAGCAGCAGCTGGCTGAGAAGTTCGTGATGGGTTGGATCCGGGATTGCATGCGCTGATTCGCGGGGAGGTCTTCAAGATAGGGCGTTCCCAGTGGTATGCGCACATGGCTAACTTCGCGGATCTCGCCCAGAGGGTCTGGAACAACATGCTCTCCGAGACTGGTCCGTCACGGAGCACCACCAGCGCCAAGGCGCCGACAAGCCCAAGAAGGCGGCCGGCTCCCGCTGACAGCTCGCCGGCGCTCAAGCCCAAGACGCTGTACTTGTGCAAGAACCACGGGTACAACATGTCCCATACGACCGAGAACTGCAGGCTCAACGCGCCCAAGACCGCCATTGATGACGGCAGACCCCACTGCAAGCCTCGTTCAGCAGCTGGTGGCCGCCCTGTCGTCAAGTGCGCAGGGATCCGGTGGGGCAGGATCAGGCGGCGCGAGCAAGCCCAAGAAAGGCGGTGAGCCGGGGGGATGGACGAGCGTCGGGAGGTGGCTCCAGCTCGGGAGCGGGGCCCAGTGCTGGCGCAGCACGGGGTGGCAAGGGCATCGCAGAATGACAGGGAGCAGAGGAGGATCGGGATACCACGTCTTGCAACTACTGCCGCCGGAGAGGGCACGCGAGGACAGGTGCTTTATCAAGCACCCCACCTTGCCCCGCCAGGCTTCCGCCCCATGAGCCCAGTCCTGCAGATCGCTTCGAGCAGAACCGGGCCGCCCGGCCGCCGCGGATGGCGGCGGCCGTCGTGGAGGATGACTTCGGTGAGGAGGACGATGACAAGCCCGTCTGCTTCAGCCTTGGCAGTGAGGCGGGTACAATGGGATGGAGGATGGGGACGACAGGGACAACGGGATGGCAGCCGGCTTCTGGGTGCAGCTCCGTGCACTACGGCCACGCACAAGGCGTTGGCCACCACGTCCCGCAGAGCGTGCCACTGTCTTTCCAACCCAAGCCGCTGAACGTCTCTGCCTATCCACCGCCGCCAGTAACGCGTGAGCAGAGCGCCAAGCCCGCTGCCACACGCATCTATCGGAAGGCCACCGTCCATGGAGCTTTCTCGCGCGGACGACCTCTTCTTTGGCCAGCTTCTGGACATGCGATTCACCGCGTGTTCCAGGGGCTAGCCAGCGCGCGAGCGCCCCTCCGGAGCAGGTTGCTGGGCCGAGTTCGCAGCCGCCGCAAGTGGAGGCGCCTGTCACGCAGGAGCCAAGTTCACGCGCGAACCGGTCGCCGCGGTGGCAAACTAGCCGCGGCCTGCTCGCCAACCACGGCCCGCCGCAGCAACACGAGGGCCACGGTTCAGTTACGCCGTGTACGGTGCAAAAGGTGAGCCGCCGCGTACGCTGTGCAGCATGACGCCGTCTGAGCGGGAGCGCGCACTCAGCACCAACCCCCAGGCAGCCAGCTACTTGCGCCGTCCCAAAGGGCTGTATTATTACCCGGCAGGGGCCTGCGCTGTAGCTCTCGACGGACGCAGCGTCTCTGTGATTACCCTGCGGGATAAGGCAGCCCACGCCGAACATCATGCCAACCAGTGTTGCCAAGCAGCACGGGCTGAGTATTCGGCCAACCAGAACTCGCCTCTCCACCTCGCTAGAGCAGGGGTGCACCGTGCGGGGCGAGCTCGACCTAGATGGGGTATCATTTGTCTTGCTGCCCGGCACACCACACGAGACCCAAGTGCCGCTGACTCAGACGCTGGTGGCCGATGTTGCGCCTGACTTGTTTCAGCTGCTTGTGGGCAACGAGCAGTGCAAACTGCTGGGGGATGCGCTCGAGTCATACCCAACCCCGCAACTCTCCTTCCTGCCAAACTTCATTGAGCGCGCCCGGATTACCGTGTCACTCTCCCAATGAAGCCCTTCCCAGCCGGGCCCCCACGGACCAAGGGCTCATTCGCGGTAGCTTGCGTCAGCGCCGTACTTCCCATCTCTCCAACCCCGTCGGAGGAGCTGGGGGGGAGCGTCCGCTGACGACAACAGGCCTGCCCAGCCCATGCAAGAGCCGCAGGCCCAGCCCATGCAAGAGCCGCAGGTCAGGGTGGGGCCGCACGCTGAGGTGGAGCCGCAATTCAAGGCGGAGCCGCAAGCCCAGCCTATGCAAGGGTCGCAGGTCAGGTTGGAGCCTCAAGACAAGTCGGAGCCGCAGGCCAACGCGGAGCCGCAGGGCGGGCGTACGCAGACGCCAAGAAGTCAAGGGCCCGCTCGGAGCTGGACGGCACTCGTCATGATGCTGTACTCGGCTCTCATGTCTATCGTCACGATGGTACCGCAAATGTGTCACCGCCCGTGTATGTCGGCCGGCTTTGCAGGTGGTGGATTCCGTTGTCGCCCTTGCTTGTGTCGCTTCAGCTCCCGTCACGGGCAGCGGGTGCAGTATGCCGCGCAGGAATCGGGCAGGCAAACGAAAGCGCCCACAAGTGTCAGTGGTGGCCGCGTGATCTACCCTGCTTCGCCGCCAAGGACCTGGCTTCATTGTGCGTCTTTCATGCTCGTGGTGTCCCTCCTGTTCACGCTTGCGGCAGGGTGGGTGCCATGCAGGGCGCAGTGCTGGATGGAGACCTCGTTCGCCTGACGACTGGGTTGCAGGCAAGCTGTGTGGCATCGGGTCAGCCCGGTGCCCTTGGACCGTCTCCCTCCTACGTCGAATTTGGCTTTGATCCGCTGGCCATGACGGACATGGAGGACTACAATCAGTGGGTCACGCGGGGTCACGCCTCGTCGTTTGCCAGCGTGGGATCCTTCACACCGGAGGGGCACTCATCGGCGGCGTCCTACAGTCGCTACGAGAAGGACCAGTTGGATATGGGGAAACAGTAGTGCATTTGATGATAAAGCCAAGTCCGAACTCCGGGAAGTTGTGAGCTCCCGCAAGGACAAGGCCTTTGCATACAGCATGGAGGAATTACCTGGGTATCAGGGGAGCCAGGGGCCTTTCACGCTAGATCTTGACACTGGAGCGACCAATAGTTCAGCCCCCCACGCCGCTACTCGCCGAAGGAAAAGGTGGTCGTGGTGCAGAAAACGGCGGAGTTGGTCAAGGCGGGGATAGTGGTAGAGCATAACGGTCCAACCATTTGCGCGGTGAACCCAGTCATAGCGGCAAAGAAGGATCCAGACACGGGCATGTGGACGGATCATCGCATGGCTCAGGATTACCGACCAGTCAATAAACACACCAAGGCCGATCGCTACGGCCTCCATCGTCCAGAGGACATCTTCCATCAGTGTGCGCGTGCGCAAGTGTTTTCTAAGCTTGACTTACGTCAGGGGTTCCTGCAAATCCTATCTCGGCAGGAGATCAGCCCAAAACGGCGTATTGGGTTGGCAACAAGCTAATGATGTACACTCGTATGCCGTACGGTCTGAAGAACGCGTCAGCTAAGTTCCAGCGCGTGATGGATTACGAACTCGCCAAGGCGGACCTGGACCACTGCGCTAGAGCATACATTGATGACGTTCTCATCTTCAGTGCCACACCAGAGGAGCACGTTAAGCATGTGGCGGCTGTCCTTGATATGCTGCACTCGTGTGGGTTACGTGCGCACCCTGACAAGTCCATCTTTGGCGCGGATGTTATCGAGTATTTGGGTCATAACCTCAGTGCGCAAGGGATTAGCCCTCACCACGCCAAGGTGGCGGCGATCTTGTCCATGCCGCGCCCAAGAACGTTTCCGAACTGCGTGCACACTTGGGTTTTATCAACTACTACCGGTGCTATATTCCAAACATGAGTCAGCTCACTGTTGATCTGACTGTTCTGCTCAAGAAGGACCAGCCCTGGGTTTGGGGGCCTGCGCAGGAAGCCGCGTTTGCAGCTATCAAGGCTGTCTTTCAGAATGACGGGCTGATCTTGCGACAGGTTGATTACTCAAAGCCGCTCGTGTTACACACGGATTTCTCTAACCGTGGTATAGGTGCCGTACTCGGACAGTTGGATGAGGAGGGGAACGAGTACATGTGCGCTTGCATCAGCCGGTCCTTGAACAAGCATGAACGCAACTACAGCAGTTACAAGGGGGAGATGCTAGCAGCAGTGTGGGCTGTGAAAATGTTTCGTCATCACTTGTTGGGTGGTCCTAAGTTTCGGCTAGTGACTGATCACCAACCTCTGACGTACTTGATGAGTTCGGATGGGCTCACGGGGCAGTACGCGCGGTTCGCCCTGGTCATGCAGGAATATGACTTTGAGGTAGTGCATCGCCCTGGTGTCAAACATCAGAATGCTGACATGTTGTCCCGTCATCCTCAGGCGTCAAGTGCGGACAATACAGGTGCCCGGATGGACGAGGACGCGCCTGCCCGTGTTCTCCAAGTGACAGCTGCGCTGTCCTATGCCCGGCAGGACTGCGCCCTGACCTCCCTTGCGTTGGCATCTAACATCCCTCTTGCCCCGTTCTCTGATGATTTCTGTTTTTCACAAGATTTACTTTTGCCTGGCAATTTGGGCCTGCCGTCTGACTTTGTGGACCACCCGCCCAGCGAGGGGCCTGAGCCTGAGAGAAGGGGGTGGGAAAGGCTCGCGAACGGGCCGTTCATGCAGTACGGCAAGCGTCCCAGAAGAATCCAGAGCTTTTCGCATCTTCTCACGTTGCACCCTCAACTCGTGCGTTTTTCACTCGTGCGTTGGGTCACGGGATCACTGTTTTCGAGCCCTTGGGTGGCATGTGCGCCGGTCTTGAGTCCTGCTTGCGTGCGGGTTTCAAGGTTGACCGGTATATTTGTTCAGAGTCTAATCCTTCCGCTGTCAGTGTTGTGTCGGCGCGCTTGGACAAGTTAAGTGCCGAATTTCCCAAGTTGCTGTCCCCTGAGGCATATAAAAGAGTCTGGATCGACTTGCCCTCAGATCTTTGCACGATCGATGAGCAGGCCTTGCTTTCCGCAGGAGCTAGCCTGTGACGGTTCTCAGTGGTTTGTCTTTGCGAGCTGGTGCTGGCACGATGTGGGAAAGGAGCCGGGTTCCCTGGCTCCAGGTCAGAGCGTCACTGATGAATTACTACGGGTTGTGCAGACCATGCAGCGCATACAGCGGCGTGCGCCGGCGCACATGCTGGTGTGCGAACAGCCTAGGGAAACTTGGCAGAACGCAACCGCCGCGCAGCAACGCATCACTTCAGTTTTGGGTCAGCCCGTGTAGCCCGTGGTGGTGGACGCCGTACAATGTGGGTCACTGGCTCATCGTCTCTCGGCCCATTGGACCAACCTGGCCCCAGCGGCCCAGCTGGAGGCTGTGCTGTCTTGCGTCAAGCCTGATCCAACAGTCGTGTTGCAGAATGTGCTCTCACCAGGTCGGGTTACCTCCGTTTCAACCGCGGTGGAGCAGGCAGGTCTGTACTCACGCAATCAAGTCGGTAAGCCCATCGTTGTCGCACCGAGTCTCAGTCGGTCATCATTGCGTGCATTAGCCGAGGTGGTTGAGGATGAGTCTAGTCCTTACGAGGGATCTTTGTCTATTGTGGAATGTGAGAAAATCATGGGGTATCTGCCAGGTGTGACTGAGGCACCAGATGTTTCTGAAGCAGATCGACGGGTCATCTTAGGTCTGGCACCGGATGCCACCCTGACGCTGTCCGTGCTGAGCATCTGCCGTGTCCTATCAAACACCTCGTCACACGATGTTGCAGCTGCATGCACCGGAATTTCTTCTGCTCTCCAGCCTGTTCATGGGCTGGCTTACTCCCTGTGTTCCGTCGAGTCCTTTTTCCCTTGGTCTGAAGTTTTTGCCGCCGCGTCTCACGCGGAAGCGGAGGAGTCCTCTGGTGCAGCTGGTCGCTGCCCGGACATCTGGGAGGACGAACCGTCCATCTTCTTTATCGGTAACGGTGCTCATATGCCAGGATTGCCGCCTGAGGAGCAGCGGCGGGTTAGCCGTCGTGCACGCTCATACCGCATGCAAGGAGGCATTCTCTATCGGGTGTTCAATGACTCTCGTGCTCGGGTTGTTCCTAAGCCTCCGGATCGTGTTGAGCTAGTGAAGCGCACACATGAAGAGACGGGCCATTTTGGCGTACGTCGCACTATGGCGCTGCTGCTCACGCAACATTGGTGGCATGGCATGCACCGAGATGTTTCCAGTATTGTACGACACTGTTCGCATTGTGACCGTGTCAACTCGTCGTTTGCATCTGGCCCTCCAACCTTGCATCCTTTGCCTGTTCAGGGGTTGTTTTATCGTTGGGGTGTTGACCTATGTGGGCCGTTGCCTCGTACTACTCAGGGTAATACGTACGTCATGATCTGTGTAGAGCATTTTTCCAAATACGCTGTGTTTATCCCCTTGCCTGACAAGGAGGCCGTGCACACCTCCAGTGCTTTCTTGAGTCAGATTCTTGCCCGATATGGGGCCTGTGCAGAGGTATGCACAGATGGCGGTGGTGAATGGAAGGGGCAGTTTGCGCAACTCATGCTTGACAGTCTGATTGACCACCGCCAGACTTCACCCAATCACCCTCAGGCCAACGGTCTGGCTGAACGGGTCGTGCAGACATGCAAGCGCGCGCTGCGTCGCATGGCGCGGCAGCGGGCTGATGGGCAGCAGTGGGATGAGTTGCTTCCGTACGTCATGCTGGGCTACAACTGCTCCAAGCACAAGGCGACGGGGTTCAGCCCGTACTTGCTACTCCACGGGGTCGAGCCGACTATCCCTCCTGCCATCAAGCCACGGTTTGACGGGAATATCTCGTTTGATGATGTTGAAACCGCTGCAGCCTCCCTTGTGTCGCGTGGCCAAGCCATGCGCCAGCGTATTTCTATCGCGGGGATAATTTGTTAATAGCGCAGCACCGGGATTCGCTTCGCTACGCTTCCCTCAGGGGGGGCGGGTATCACCCAAAAATACGTCAGTTTGACGTCGGGGACTATGTATATTTCCGTAATACTACGAGCCGTACTACCCTTGATCCCGCGGCTCAGCCAACCATATTGCGAGTTGCTGAGGTTCGCCCTAGCGGGGTCATTATATTAGAGGGGTACGATGGCAAGTTCCTGAAAGGTCATGTCAAGGATTGCGCTCCATGCCACCTGCCCATCAGGGATGAGGTGGTCGACCCTCGTTTAGCGCGTCCTGACGCTACGTTGTCTTGCCAAGTGTGTCACCTACCTACTGGGGAAGAATGGATGCTATTGTGCGATGGTTGTGGAAAGGGGTGGCATACTTACTGCCTGAAACCGCCTCTCACGGTCATTCTACCGGGAACTTGGGTGTGTCCTGACTGCGTTGACAGGGGTATTACGCCCGAACAGATAGATGCCAACCCTGTTCATCCGCAAACTAAGCAAGGGTACCGCATCAACCTCTCTCCCTCTCAGGCCAAAAACACCACAGGTGCTGGCCAGCCTTCAAGGAGCAAGGGTCGTGCGTGTCAGCACCAGCCCGGAGTCGAACTCTACCAAGGGCGGTGTTGCTACGTATGTGGGGAGACAAGGGCGGCAGCACGTGTTCGAAGTGCTGTACGACGATGGAGAGCTGGAGCAGGTGGACACAAATCGCCTTAGGGCGATGCTGGCGCCGAAGGCCGCTCGTCCAAGACGAGCGGTGCAGGCTGCCGCGGTTACCGCGGCGAGCCCTGACGAGTGGAGCATTCAAGCGTGTGCTGATGTTGCTGTTGCGTTGGCGACTGCCATGCCGGGGGATCATCCAATTGAGAAGGTGGCCTTGCTGGCCCGCGCCTGGGAAACCAGCGCCATCGAACAACCGCTCATTCCTCCGGATCATGTGGCGTCATTGACCGGTTCAATCAATCTCCAGCTTGTTGGGGAGGTGGTCTGTCCTTGGGCAGTCCAGCCGGCCGTACAAGTCGCTTTGGTCAGTCATGGTGTTCGTGTGTTGAAGGGAAAGCTGGGTGACGTACGGGATCCTCTTTCGCCGGCATTTTACAAGTCCGTCGAAGAGCAGGTGTCGTCCATCGAGTCAGTGTTTTTGTCAGTCGCTGGGGCACCTCTGGATTTACCAATTCCAGCGGCGCTCAAGTATGCCAAGAGCTTTGTGATCGCTCGCGTACCGCTGCATTATGTGTCGGCAGCTGACGAGTTGCGAATGCGCTGGCTCAAGTCGCTGCAGCGCCAGGGTCGTTTGTTGATGTTGCGGTGTCCATTGAAGGATGCCACGGATCAGTTCTTCATGTGGCTGATTGTCTTCGCCACTCCAGTCATCAAGCAGTTGATAGTCAAGGATTCGGGCCTAGTAGAGGACCTGTTGTGAGTTTGGTGCGCTCAGTCACGTGTGCACCCGCGCCCACCGGCTAATAATGCGGTGCCCGCTGGGGGGGGAGTGTTCCCTCGGCACATGCTTTGTTCGTACGACAGTCATCTGACCTGACAGCTGTCGGGCCGTCCTGTCGTCATCGTCAATTTAGCGTCTAACTACTTTCTGGTAGTATATTATTGTGCGGAGACAACCGTTATTTTGGTTAAACGTTTGCCTTTGAGGCGGCCCACCGTTGGCCGCAAGTGTCGGGTTGCGATCCGGTGCAAAGTAGTGTGACCATAAGTTGGCTTCAGTAAATCTTCGTTGGCATATTCATAGTTATCCGGTAATGCTGATGAAGTTTAGTTTTGCCGTTTTTGCAGTTGGTGAGGTTGGGCAACTGCCCACCTTCGATTAGGTAACTCGAGTTGGTTTCGTAGCGAGGACGCACTCGCTACGGCAGTCACGTTTGGCTTCTCGGAACTATAACCAGCCGAATGCGGACCGGAAAGGTCGCTTTTCGGCTCTCTTTGGTGTGTTGTAACACTGTGAGCTAGGAAAGAAGCCCTGTGTGGTTCACGACCGCATAAGATCCAGCTGCATCAAGACTACGAGAGGACCTTCAGCACAAGCCCAATCATCTGGCACGCTCAGCAGGGTAAGGAATCGCGACCTTGTCTTGCTGCTGTAACTGCCGGGACGGAAGGAGGCGCTTGAGATCTGCGCAGGGAAAAGGCTCGAGCACACGTGGAGTGTCTTCGAGTCCCATTCCGATTCTGCTGCAGGTTATTCAGAAGCCTTACGTCAAGCCGTCACATCCCAGTGTTCCCTCGGCACATGCTTTGTTCGTACGACAGTCATCTGACCTGACACGTTTCTTTGCAGCGCTTGAACTTTAGGAACCGTGAGGACCCGCGCTTCCTTTTGCAATTTATCCTGTACATATCAAGCTTTATTTTTCATGAAATAAGATTGCAACAGCATCCGGCAATCGATCCCCGGACGCGACAAACTGACCAAGACGGGCCACCCGGAAGCCCAGAAACAGCCCCACAATGCCGAACGCCCGGGTCGCCCACGCGCTTCGCCGCACTGTCCCCAAAACTTAAATCCACATACCTGAATATAATATAATGATATTTTCGCACTCAACATAACTAGTTGCGTCGCAAATTTTGACACACACGCATACGGAAAGCCGACAGTCCAAAACACAGCCCCACTCCGTGCTGTGCGCACCATGCACCCGTATTATCGAAATTTACGCTCCGCACCAACACAGCCCCTCGCCATGCATGTCGTGCGAAGCCATCATAGGGATACCGTGGGCGGTCTGGGCGGAAAATCAGTTCCTGGGAAACCGCGCAATTTTACCTACGCTGGGACACAAACCACAGCCCCACACGATGCGAAACGAGGGATGTACGGCGCTCTGCCACATATAAGGCCCGTGCGAGCAAACCGGTACGGCAGATGCGCCTGGAGCCTAGGGTGCACGCACGCTTTACAGAACTGTAAAATTCAATACAGAATTAAAATACGAGCCCAAAATGCGAAACGGGGTCCAAAACGCAGCTATTCCTAGTAGCCATTCCCGACCGGACTTATGAGAACTAGTGGATGTGCGAGGAGCATACGGTATTCAGTGTCGGCATTCGCGCGATTGCTACAAAGTTACAAACATGTAGCCACTGTCGTTTAAATCTGTAGTCACTATGATCATGCGCGTTTTATTGTCGCGAGATAGAGGTTTCTGATCGGTGGACACACAAAGCTGGGCGCGTCAACATTCTGAAGTTAGAATATCCCACTGCCAATCAAGCATTGTCCGTCCTCATGAAAAATCCCCAGAATGATCAACCCCTACGCTCACCTTGTGAAGACGGAAACTTGCGGACGGCGTGGCACTGGTGATCACGCGACGTAATAAGCGTGCAGGATAGAGATCGTAGCGGGAAGTAAAGATCACCTAAACAGCGACAAACATGGAATTAAACTAGTGATAGCATGAGAGGAGCCTCAGCTTTTATGCGCATGGAGTGAAGGGTTGGCCCCTACGGAAGTACATCAGAAGTACATGTGCATCAGAAGTACACGGCGCCGACGAGAAGGTAGCTGGTGCTAGACGGCAGCATCCTGCAGCATCACCGGCACGGAATCTCGGCGACCATAGCCTACTTCCACCGTATAATTGATAATATTATGTGTAATTGTACATTAGCGGTTCATTTGCGGGAGAAGGCAGGCGGGCAGAGGTCTCTTGTTCGTTAAGACGGTTGATTCCCAAAGCGTGAGTGTGACCGCCCGTACTCGTGCCGAGTTGATTGGGGCTTTCCGCGGGCCGACCGAACCACAAGCCAATATTCTCCTCTTCCGATTGGCCCTTCTGTAGTCCTAGTTCGGCCCCCAGAATTCGGGCCTCGAGTACGAGCGGTCGTTGAACTACGATCAGATGGAGATGATTGAAATGCCACTGACTATAAGGAAATAAATAAATAACCTATAAATTGATTGCTTCCGGAGGCTCTGGCGGCGCTTATTACGGAGCGTCGCGGCGCCGTGGGTTCTTCGCTCCCGTGCGACGTGTCTCAGCCCCGTCCGCTGGTGAGGTTCTGGCTTCTCGGCTCCCGCACCCTCTGCGTTCATAACCCTGGTGCGTCCGTGGCGCAGGTGCCTCCAGTGCCTACCTTACGTGCGTTGCGCGAAGAGCGGGTGGCCGCTGTTGTTGCGGCCACCTCCGGAGCCCAGGCGTCCAGTCCCGATCCTCCCGAGTCGCTGCGCGATACGCTCCAGCAAGTTTTGGGCGTACAGCAGCGTGCCTGGGCCTCTGATACCAACCGCCGGCGTGACGCTGCGCTGGAGGAGTTCAGCGCCTGGCTCCAGTGGAACGGGGACGGCGCCACGCTGCTCACCTGCTCCCCGGAGCATGTCCTGGCGTACGTGCATGGCTACTGGATTCCGCGTCACCGCATCCCGGGTCGGGTTCTAGCGCCCCAGACCGTGCTGGGGCAGCTGTCTCATCTGTCCACGCAATTCCGCTTGTTGGGCCGCGGTGCCACATACGATGAATTGGCGTGCGTGGGTAATCCCTGTGTCTCGTTGGATGTAAAGCTGTACCGTAAGGGGTATGGCCGCCTGGCTGTCGAGGAGGGGTTCGAGGAACGGTCTGCTGTCCCCTTGAGCTATACCAAGTATCGGGGCTTGCTGAGGTTCATGCGTGCTGCCGCCGCCGTTGCCCCCGTCCTCGACCGGCTTCTGTTGCTGCGAGATCTGTCGTGTTTTGTGTTCATGTGGCGCACCACCACCCGCGGCCATGATTGCGGGAAACTGTGTGTCACCGACTTCCGGGATCCAGCCAATCCTCGGCGGCCGTACGGCGGGTTCCCGCTATCGGTACTCCCAGTGTACCCGCCGGGTTTCCATTTGTTGTTGTCTCAGTTGGGTACCAAAACGTATCAAGGTGTCCGTGCGCCTCCCGTGAAGGTCGAGCCAGCCGCGGATCCGCAGGATTGCTTCGTGCGGGCGCTGGCTGGGTACATGCAGGCCTGCGTCGCGGCTGGAGCCCCGCCTGGTAGCCCGACCTCGGGGTACTTCTTCCGGCCTCTGCGCCGGGACCACCAGGGTTTTGCGGAGGCCCCGATGAGTAGCTCTGGTTTGACTTACCGGTTGCGCCATCACTTGCAGGGTGCGGGTCTGTACGATGGTGAAACGTGTCATAGTTTCCGCCGGGGTGCTTTGCAGCATGCTGCTCAGCAGGGCTCGGACGCCGCCTCGTTGCTAACCCTGAGCCAGCTGCGCAGCACCGGTACTCTAAAGCGGTATCTGGATCCTCACCGGCACGATGCGCCTGGCGGTACCCGTCGCCGGGTGTGAGGCTCTGGTGTGTGGTCTGGCGAGCGCGCAGGGGGGCGGGTGGGGCGCGCATGTAACGGCCTTCCACAATTACACATGTAACATTACGCTTTCTACCAAAGGGCAGATCTCGTGGAGGTCTCTCCCCTAAACTCGCCTCCGTCCGTTGTCTTTGCTGGCTCGCCCGTACACTTGTACCGCACTTCAGGAATTCTAATTCCCAAAGCGTGAGTGTGACCGCCCGTACTCGTGCCGAGTTGATTGGGGCTTTCCGCGGGCCGACCGAACCACAAGCCAATATTCTCCTCTTCCGATTGGCCCTTCTGTAGTCCTAGTTCGGCCCCCAATACACCCCGCGTCCACGCGGCCTTCCCCTTCGTGGGAGCCTTCTCTATACCTCTCCGCATCACCCCCCTAGTACCCCCCACACCACCCCGTTCTCTGAACGGCAACGACGCTAAGCCGGTTCCAGACCCCGCCGACCGTCCACTCCGGAGAGATGCGTCTCGTGCAGGGCCCGTGCCAGCAGCCGCAAGCAGTCATCGGGCCCGTACCCCGGCGGTAGCGCACAAACAACCCGGAGAGGGAAGCGGGCCGGCCAGCGCGCCCGCTTGCCCGCCGTGCCACCCCTTCTAACCCCCCCCCAACTCAAAGCGCCCCGTCCGTGGGAATCTCCTACCCCGCCGTTCCCGTTCGAGCCCCCCGAGCCCTTAGGAAGGCTGGTCCTCGCGTGTCACCGTTCAACGGCGGCCTACCTGAGGCTGGTGGCCCGGTGGACCTCCTGCGGCCGCCCGCTGCTGGCCCCCCAGCGGCCGCGGCGGCGGGGGCGGTCCAAAGGCCATACCCGGTGGGGCCCCGTAGGGCCCCGGCTGTGCGTGCCCGTACTGCGGGATGGGCGGCGGCTGCGCGCCCCACGGCGCCTGGTGGACCGGCGCCGGCGCGCCCCCGGGGCCCGCCCACTGGTGCATCCCGCCCGGCGGCCCCGGGGGGTAGCGCGGAGGGAGCGGGGCGCCGGCCTGATGCGCGGGTTGGTCCCACCCCTTGGTGTCCCGCGGGTCTAGATTGCGCCACCCCGGGTACATGCTGGCGAAGAGAGCGATTCTCTCCCGCAGGGGCTGGTCCCCTGCCGCGTGCCGCCACTTGCACGCTCTGCGTGCGCACAGCCCGTTCAGGTCCTCGATGCACAGATTGAGGTGTAGGGCCAGGGTCCGGGCCATCGCCGCCCGACGCCCAGGGTCGTCATCCAAGCGCACCCCCGGTGGGCACAAGACGTCTTCTAGCACCTCTATCACGCGCGCCGGGACGCCCGGTTTGGCGGCCCCACTGTTGACGGAGAAGGCTGCGCTGGCCGCCGGGCCTCCACCCCGGCGCCCACGGTGCGTGTCCGTCCACCCCCTTGGGGGGGGCCGCCCGGGCCCCCAGGGTCTGCTGCTGCGGGACGGCTGCTGCGAAAACGAGCCCATAGTGGCCAGAAGCGCCTGAGAGGCGACCGTTAAGGCCCCCCCTTCGCCTGCCTTGTCGCTAGCCCGCGTCAGGTTGGCGGCCAGCCGCGCCACCAGGCGTTGCAGTCGGAGCACCGCCGGCCACAGGCACTCACCGTCCCATTCCTCGGACGTGGGCCAGTGGTCCATGTCCTCGGCGCGTACCAGGTATAGCAGTTGCTGCAGCGTCTGCGGTGGCAGGGCCCCGGGCGCTCCGGGGGCGGCTGCCAGGGTGCAGCCTGCCGCGTTCAAGGCCACGTCGACTGCCTCCGGCAGCCGTTGATCGCAGACGGCCGCGGACACCTTGCTAATGAACTGCAGGAGGTTTTGGCCCGCCGTCCCCGCCGTGCGAACCCGGGTGTGCCAACTCTCGGCCTCTGCGTCGAAGATTGCCAGGGCCTCCCGCAGCGGCCCACGAGCGGCCGGCCGCCGATCTTGGTTAAGAGCCTGGCCAGCGTCTCGCGGATCTGGTCAAAATGCTGCCGGCCGTTCGCGGCTATGGCGCCGGCCGCGGCTTCGACTGCCGACCGCTCTCCGAAAGGCCGGCCTCCGTTGCTGGCCTTCTGCAGACGCACATAGGCCTCCCCGACCTTCCCCACCAGCCGCGCGACGCTGTTCTGGTGGGTTTCGTCGCCGCATGTGGCGCCCCGCTGAACCTTCATCGGGATGATCCTCGCGACTACCTGGTGCCAGTGCTGGTGCAGGTGAGCCCGGGGGGCTTCCACCGGCTCAAACTCCTCGACACTGAAATCTGCGGCGGTGTCGGCGCTAGAGCTGTCCTCCACCGTATGTGCCGCCGGCCTGGGACGCCGCTGACCTGCCCGCTCGGGTGCCTCTGCGGGCTCGGCGCCCGGACGGCGTGGGCCGTCAAGCCGCGGCGGGGAGATGCTGGCCGCGGGCTCAGCGCGGCGCGGGGGGACCCGGCGGGCGGGCGGCTCCTCCGCCCCCGCCTCTGCCGCCTCCTCTGCTGCTGCCCTGGCCACCGCGGCCGCGGCCTGCGCTGCTGCGACGGCCCGTGCGGCGACTTCGGCTGCCGCCACCCTGGCCCGTTCAGCGGCGGCGGCGGCTGCCGCCAACGCCGCCACCCGTGGTGCGTGCCCGCACGCCATCACCGCTGCTCGCTGCTCCCCTCCGGCTACCTGGCGCCTGGGACCTGTGTTCCAGCCGCTGGGGGGGCCTGGCCGCGTGACCGCTGCCCCGCGACCCCCGCGGCGGCCTCTGTCGCCCCGGCTGCCTCCGCCGCCGCAGCCACTCCGGCCGCAGCCTCGGCCTCGGCCGCTGCGGCGATCTCAACCGCGGCTTCCTCGTCCGCCGCGGCTGTGTCCGCTGCCACCTGAAGCGCGTCCGCCGCCCCTCGGTCCTCGTCTGCCTCCCCCGGCGGGGGTGGGTCATTTTCGGGATTCTCCGTAATGGTCCCCAGGCCGTAACATTACGGCTACCCGTCGCCCCGCCCGCCCCTTCCTGTCCCGGTGAGCTGCTGCCTCCCGAAGGCGACAGGTAGGACTCCTGCAGGTGACACCAGACCCACGCGTCAGTCGTGCGTTCTAACGCCCCCAGTCGTGCGCTCTGCCGGAGCCTAAGGCCGGGCAGGCCGTCCCGTCGTCCATCGGGCGTCCCCTCGTAGGGGCGTAAGGCCGAGCAGGCCGTCTAATCGCCGAGCAGGCGTCTCCTCGCAGGAGCCTAAGGCCGAGCAGGCCGTCTAATCGCCGAGCAGGCGTCTCCTCGCAGGAGCCTAAGGCGAGCAGGCCGTCTAATCGCCGAGCAGGCGTCTCCTCGCAGGAGCCTAAGGCCGAGCAGGCCGTCTAATCGCCGAGCAGGCGTCTCCTCGTAGGGGCGTAAGGCCGAGCAGGCCGTCTAATCGCCGAGCAGGCGTCTCCTCGCAGGAGCCTAAGGCCGAGCAGGCCGTCTAATCGCCGAGCAGGCGTCTCCTCGCAGGCGCCTAAGGCCGAGCAGGCCGTCTAATCGCCGAGCAGGCGTCTCCTCGCAGGAGCCTAAGGCCGAGCAGGCCGTCTAATCGCCGAGCAGGCGTCTCCTCGCGGGAGCCTAAGGCCGAGCAGGCCGTCTAATCGCCGAGCAGGCGTCTCCTCGCAGGAGCCTAAGGCCGAGCAGGCCGTCTAATCGCCGAGCAGGCGTCTCCTCGCAGGAGCCTAAGGCCGAGCAGGCCGCGGGGGGCGGGGGGCGAGCAGGCCGTCTAATCGCGAGCAGGCGTCTCCTCGCAGGAGCCTAAGGCCGAGCAGGCCGTCTAATCGCCGAGCAGGCGTCTCCTCGCAGGAGCCTAAGGCCGAGCAGGCCGTCTAATCGCCGAGCAGGCGTCTCCTCGCAGGAGCCTAAGGCCGAGCAGGCCGTCTAATCGCCGAGCAGGCGTCTCCTCGCAGGAGCCTAAGGCCGAGCAGGCCGTCTAATCGCCGAGCAGGCGTCTCCTCGCAGGAGCCTAAGGCCGAGCAGGCCGTCTAATCGCCGAGCAGGCGTCTCCTCGCAGGAGCCTAAGGCCGAGCAGGCCGTCTAATCGCCGAGCAGGCGTCTCCTCGCAGGAGCCTAAGGCCGAGCAGGCCGTCTAATCGCCGAGCAGGCGTCTCCTCGCAGGAGCCTAAGGCCGAGCAGGCCGTCTAATCGCCGAGCAGGCGTCTCCTCGCAGGAGCCTAAGGCCGAGCAGGCCGTCTAATCGCCGAGCAGGCGTCTCCTCGCAGGAGCCTAAGGCCGAGCAGGCCGTCTAATCGCCGAGCAGGCGTCTCCTCGCAGGAGCCTAAGGCCGAGCAGGCCGTCTAATCGCCGAGCAGGCGTCTCCTCGCAGGAGCCTAAGGCCGAGCAGGCCGTCTAATCGCCGAGCAGGCGTCTCCTCGCGGGAGCCTAAGGCCGAGCAGGCCGTCTAATCGCCGAGCAGGCGTCTCCTCGCAGGAGCCTAAGGCCGAGCAGGCCGTCTAATCGCCGAGCGCAGGAGCCTAAGTCCGAGCAGGCCGTCTAATCGCCGGGCGAGCCTAATAACCCGAGCCGGCGCCTCTAGCCGAGCCTTGTTGCCCGGCGCGCGCCGCCGCTTCGTCGCGCTGCCATTGCCCAGCTCCCCCCTAAAGCCCGGTTTCCTAGCGACTCCGACCGGCCCCTATCCCGAAAACAGGTTGGAAATGGCACTTACCCCTGGCTGAGCGTCGGCCATCTGGCGTCGCGACTTGTTCTGCGGCTTGACCGCCGATGCCCTTGGTCGACTTGTCCTGCGGCGTACTCCGGTCCCCCATCTCCCAAGTTATATTAGCGTCTTGCTCCTGAAATTGACTTGTTGCCGAGGTGGTGCGCTACTTCGCGAAGGTGCCGCGGGTCGCGATGTCGCGCTCCGGCTTGTCGGTTGACCGCCGACGGCGCCCGCCGGAATTGGTGAGCTTGAAGAGAGATAAAATTGCTGTTGAAGACGGCGAGAATTGCTCCTCTTGAAGAAGTTGCGCCCAAATATCTCCTTCTGTCTGGCCGGCGCGTTACAAATCGCGCGCATGTAACGGCCTTCCACAATTACACATGTAACATTACGCTTTCTACCAAAGGGCAGATCTCGTGGAGGTCTCTCCCCTAAACTCGCCTCCGTCCGTTGTCTTTGCTGGCTCGCCCGTACACTTGTACCGCACTTCAGGAATCAATCACCCTGCTTGCACACTGTACGTGATGCTTATGACGGTGTTTGAGAAGTACCAGATTCATAACGCATCGCTCCTCTGTCTGTGCTAGTGCAATTGTTTATGACTGAAGAGTCTGAGCTGGTCTGAGCAGGGTACTTCAGGGAACGAAATTTCCGGTCAGTCCAAAATCGATCTGGCCATGTCTCGCATGAACACGGCCGCATTATCTTATCCAACCGCAATTTAAAGTGAACCGGCTAAACACACGTCAGGTTCCCGGCATCATGTGTGCTCAATGCGCCGCCCCATCGCCACTCGTTCCCGCAGTTCAAGCCAATGTCCTGGTCGCTGTTTGCCACTGGTGACACCCAGAAAATTTGTATGCCCACCAGGCGGTGGCAGTCAAGCCCGTCTAAAGCAGCGCGGCGCCCCACATTTACACTTTGCTCTTACTTGTCGGGTTTTAATTGGTCGCTTCCATACGGAAGCATGGGACCTGTAACTCCTTACTTGTATGTGTGACCCGTGTGACCCAGGTTGCGATTGAAATTCAGCCGTGATCGGCCTTCAATCGGTCGATTCTGAGAGTTGAAAATCCTGGGTACGCAAGAAAAAAACACCGCAAGTTGGCGGCCTTCCTTCAGCACGAGCGATACTCGCCTTCGCCCTCCATCGTGCGTGTACCGACCGTCATCAGTTGGTCGTTAACGAGCTATACATGATGGAGCTATCAACCGCTGTGGCCGGGAGTCACAGACTACTTCAATCAACACGCACTACACCGCTGCTCTCGGGCGGTCACAGTCGAGGATGTATGACCATCCAAGAGCTCAGCTACATCCCACGCAACTGTGCCGTAGGCTTACTTGCTTATCAGGCGCATGGGACACCGCCGCGACAGTGCCGCAATGCGCTTGCAGATCAGCGCAGACGAGTTCATCCGACTTCATCCACGGTTACGGTTGGCAGTTGGCGGTTGGAGGCCTGTGCCTGCATGCACCCATCGATGCATGGGCAAGCTTGATCGGGAGTGTATATATCTTTCCGCAGCTCGGCGAGATAGAGCAATCTGAATGGCGTAAAATTTACCGTACTGCCTGTCATTATTTGCGAATTAATGCATATTAAATAACTATTTAGGACGGACTTCGCAAAGGTCTAAAGCAATTGTCGATTGAACCTACGTACCTTGCAGACAAATAGAGTTTTCAAAGTAAATACGTTGCTTGATAGCCTCACCAAATACACTCGCAGAAATCAAGTACGGTGTTTTGGACACCGACGATGTGAAATTCCGTAGAACCGAGCGATGCCTGCGAGCCTGTGCGTGCCTGCCTTTGACAGGTCTGGGCTTGCACCACCCACGCACTGCGTTCCATGCATGCGTTCGTTTCCGTTCCGGCTGGAGGAGCACGGCGGCCTCGCAAAACTTGTTATACGGCCCAGTACGGCCAAGCTGCCTCGCAAAGCTTTACAATTCCTTGAAAACATCGGAATCGCGCCTCACAAATATTCAAGTTTTCCAACTATATAATATATTAAAAATTATCGTTCCAATTATCGTTCCTCGCAAATAAATAATTACGCTCACAAACAATTGGAGGCAGTACGGTGTCACGGGGCGGGAAGGAGAAACGTTTGTATAACTAGCGACACAAGAGGGGCCTGGGCGGGGCGCACCCTCCGGAAATGTTTGTGGAGTTTCGCCCTGACACTGAGATTGGTTAAGCGCTTAAGCCCTAATTTATCACCTGACACTATGTTGACCCATCCCGCCCTCATGACATGTATGGCGGCCGCCCGGTGTTTGATAGGGGTTCGGTACGAACGGGGTGGCTAGGAGCGGTGGTCTGCTGGCCAGTACAGCGTCGCGCTGTCTTAACCAAAATTGGTAACCGCCTGCTGCAAACCGTGTGCAAACCGACTCTTGGTCCGCCACACGGAGAATCACGAAAACCTTCAAGCGTTTTATCAGCCGTCCCCAATTCAAATATCACCAAAAATAAGAGGCACTACGGTACTCGCGCTCGTTTCTCGATGCTTTGGCCATCCGTACATTTAAGCAGATTTAGCTTCCAAGCATAGGCATCCCATCAACCCTAGGTGTGCCCGGGTTCGTTCTTTGGGTTTATTTTTTCAATTTGACCCCGCGCCGCTGCAGTGCCGCACCGTATCGTACGGTGTACCCACGGAGCGATAACCGTATGCCAGGGTCCCTCGGGGGCGCCGCCAAGGCCATGATCGGCGCGAAGCCGGGGATTACATTATTGCTCATCGCAGAATATCCAAGCATGATGCGCCGCCACGGGATGTCGGCCACGCCACGGGATGTCGGCCACGCCACGGGATGTCGGCCACGCCACGGGATGTCGGCCACGCCAATGGGCCCCAGGACGAAGCGGATCGCCCATCCCCTCACTGCTACTGCTGTTGCTTCTGCCCCGTCTACTGCTATTGCTGCTGGCCTGGATCTTAATGTAGGGACGTACTCCCCCACGCATTCTGAATGATGTTACAGGGGTGGACTCCTCGGGTCAACCCCCGTGTCTTGACAACTTGCCCGCCGCTCTGACACTGTCCCTACCAGCGCACGGTCGGAAGCTAACCATAGGAACGGCCAGGGCTCGGACGGGGGACGAGCCTGGTGCGTGGGTTTTGTTGGGCTTTAGAACCTTCTGGGCTTGTGAAGGTCTACGATGAGTCCGAGCTGCAGATAGGTAGATCCCTTCGCCATCACTTCTTCGTTACAGATGTGGCGGACCGTCGGCCCACGCACCGTTCTGCTCTATACCGGCTGGCACCCTTCACGTTGGCGGAGCGGCGCGCCTTACTTACAGAGGTCGGTGCTACCACGCACAGCCCCTGGCCGCCGATGACGACCAAGGTGGTGAGGGCGTGTACGGAGGTTGTACGACAGCGCCCGGAGCGTGAGGTCGGCCGCCGAGCGCCGCCGCGCGGCATGCCGTCCGGCACCGTGCGTGCGTGCTGCCCGCATCACCGGAGACGGCCAATCAACCTGCCGTACTAGAGACGGAGTAAAGTCCCGGCAGGAGTCCAATCTATCTGCTAGAGAACAGCGCAGCCTGCACGCAATCGCCTACCGTCAGGCCCTTCCAGCTCCGCGCGTGATCATCATGAGATAGATCTGGATAGGAAGTCACTCACGCTCTATTAGCCCGGCGAACTTCAAAGAGCCACTTTGACACACACCAGCAGCCAGCACCATTCCGCCGAACAAGCAACACCACCACGCTCATCATCAACAACAACAACAACAACAACAACAACAACAACAACAACAGCAACAGCAACAGCGAAAAGAACGCACAACAACGTAAAAGTTCCAACGACAGCGAGCTCTTGCTCGTGCCCGCGTTTGCGACCGCCAATACCCTACCTCCGCCGCTTCCGCGACGCACTGAAGGAAGATCGGAGCGGCTGCGGGTGCTGCTGTGCCAGAGCGAGCTCGAAGGCGTGATCATGTATGATTGCAAAGCAACGGACGCGCCGGCGGCGATACGCCAATCAAACTCCAGGAACCCACCCAAAAAACACGGTTTCAAAACCCGGAAAACACCAGGCAGCCGTGCTCGACCTGCTGACACATACACTCCGCGTAACGAGACCGGCAAACCCGACTTATAATGTAGTACGGCATGTACAGTATGCAGACCATGTATCAAGCACCGTCATCCGCAGGGGACGAGAGATAGAGCGGCACGCACTCGGCAAAAAGGCAAACCAACTCGCTGCAAACAACTAACGCTGAACTCATCAACGTACGATCGATGGATGCGTGTACCATCCAGTTTCATACCCAGCGCTACCATGCCGTACCTTGAAAGGCAAAAAGAAACAACCGATTGCCATGCGCCTGTCTGATGAACCTAACCATCTACTCTCGCTGTCTATCCACAGAGGCGTTTTCGCGTGCACTGGCTGAATATTCGTCCTATTAACACGCGACGCCCTGCCAGCAGCGTTGCGAACTACACCGTACTGCACCCTGGCAGCAGCCAAAACTTGGACCTGGATCATATCTTCCCAAGTCTCCCTGGAGATCTGAGCCTGACACGAGCCTGACCTACCTAGACTAAACCTGTCCCAAACCACGATATATGCCTAGGTGCGCTGAAACACACAACAAACCGCTCGCGCATACATACATACTTCCCAAACGGTAAAAGATGTGCACCCGCTGCTCTATCTCAAAAGTCGAAATGGCGCGCAGCCGCAAGCGCACTCCCTCGCCAATGAATATCGCCGAAAACAGCGCGGTGATGATCTCCGGAGCGTCCCCAAAAGAAGGCAGAGCTCCACGCGCGAAGGGTAACGATTGTCCACGCGCCCTTCATCCTATCTAAACAGCTAGCTGCCAACGAACATGGACGCGCCCTCAAAACACCACCGACGGCAAGAACGAACAGCAGTAACGACCAACAACATGCGTACCCTCAACACATAAAACGACCCAGCAGCCAGACCGCCGTAGAGAGATAGCAACTTATCTAGAAACCTAAACTGTTGCGGCCGCCGCGCACATCCCGAAACGCTGCATCTTAATAGCCGCGCGGGCACGTAGAGAAAGCATCCACCGACATCCCAGACGCAGCTCCTTACCCGGCGTGCGTGTCTCACTGAATGTGCTGCATAATAACGCCAGCAGGGACCTAGCCAATGACCTGAACGCTCAGCGACTCCAACGACCCCAACCAAACCGCCGCGCGAGGCGCCGGCAAGCGCAGCTCCGGCCTTGGTCAGCCATACTTGCAGCTTGTCGTACAATAATGGCACAGCTGTGTATGTACGGCATGTTGTACGGCAATGCACACGGAGTGCACGCAGCGATGATGTTGCAGCGGAGGGCTAGCTAGTGCAATGCCACGCGTGCGCCGCCTTCTGAAGGGGTTCCATCGATGGCGCAACCTTCATATTCAGCGCAAGGAAATCCCCCCGACACCGTCATCAGGAGACGGGTCGTCGTCTCCACCGCATTGGAGTGCTGAAGGGACGGCATCGATCGCCTTGTTAGGGTCGTCTCAGTGCGGTGTGCCCTCCACCCCGTCAGGACGCCAAACCATAGCCCGCCAGCCACCCAGCCAGCCACCCATCTAGCCTGCCACACAGTCACTGCCTTACTGGACGAGCCAGAACCAGCGAACGGGCCTTCGCGTTTGAACCGGCATGGCAGGCCCAGCCAGGCACCCTACAAGGCACGAAACCCCACGTCACAACCACCAGCTGTCCATGACCGCACATTGCAGCCACGGCTACCGCACCCCGCACCCTTCGCCGCTCCGACAGACGTCTTCATCTACATATGGGCGGGTGCAACCAGGGTCCTCCAGGGGGGAGGGCGGCATGGCTCCGCCTGAGCTTCTGGTGGAGGGCCTTCCTCACGCAGGAGGGTGCGCCGTCGAGCGCCCTCCCCCTTGTGTGTACCGACCCGCCTACAGACCCGCCTCAACCTCCAACCACAAACGCTGCCACCGATACCCTCGCCATCCCTAACCACCACCACCACCACCACCACCACCACCACCACCACTGCCACTACCCCACGCCACCAACACCGCCGTCATCATCACCACCACCACCAGCACCACCACCGCCACGTCAGTTTAATCACCCCGCAACAACCCCGCCGCCCGCCACACACCACACACCACCATCACCACCACCACCACCACCATTTTGAATTGAGCGCTGTGCGCCAGCAGCGGCACGCCGCCCGCACGCCTTAGAACCACCGACAGACCACGCACGGGCGCACCCGCACCCGCGCAGACACTTACATGTTCACGCATCTACACGTGTTTCCTGCACAAGGAGCACGGTCGTCGCAATCTTTGTCTGCATGGAAACTGCGACTCCACGAGCACAGTGCCAGGGCTGTACTCTGTGCTCCCTGCCCATGGACGACCGCCTAGAGTCCGCCGCACACTCGGCACGGAGCCCGGAGCAAAACGAGATGCGGCGTTACGCTGTCGCCGCCACTTGAGCAGTGTTAGGGGCCACCCCCATGGACACGGCACCGAGCGGCCCGCGTTGCGGCTTTCAAGCCGGCCTTCCAAATATGGCCCCCAGCCACACAAACACACACGCGCTCATTTTCTGCCTGTTTAGAACACACACACGCACACACACACACGCACCTACCACGACCGACACACACAATGGTGTCCCCTGCTTGCCTGCAGCCTGCCTGTCGCTCACATGCTTGCCTGCCTGTCTCACATGCCTGCCTGCCTGTCTGCCTGTCTGTCTGTCTGTCTGCCTGTCTGCCTGTCTCATCTACGTGCTCAGCTGCCTGGTCTGACCTCCAGTCCGCTCGCTCACGGCCCATGGGCGCACGAGTGCAGGCGCACATGTCGCTCGTCACCCAACTACCTGCCCGCGCGCAGAAATGCTGCGCACCTGCCTAAAACTCCTGCTGGCCTGCCTGCCTAAGCCGCCTTTGCCTGCCTTGGCCTGCCTGATATGCCTGTCTTGCCTCGCAGCGCATGCCTGGTTTCTCACCACCGCCTCCTCCGACAAAGTACTTGCCTAGCGTCCGGGGCCCGGCAGGTGCCGCCCGCTATGACCGGGCCCACGCAACGCATATCGCCGTAAATAGATAGCTACGGTAGATGTAAGGAAATTACGTAATGTATAAAGGGCACGGGCAGACGTACGAACGAAGGCGCAGGACAGCAGTGACAGTTCGTGCCTCTGCGCGCGTGCGTGCGCGCGTGCGTGCTTGCCGTTCAGCTGCTGCTGGTAAACAACAAAACGGGCCCGCCCCTCCGCTCTCAAACGCACAAACACACACACGCCGCGCACACGTCGCCTACGCATACATGCCACCTGCCTGCCTGTCTGCTTCCTGCGCTGATGCGCCTGATGCGCCTGATGTGCCCAGGGGCCGTCTGACGGCCGTCTGACCTCGAGGCCTCCGAGCTGCTCTGATGCCTCTACCTGCCGCCGGTCGATCCGACGCCGCTCCCTCTTGCCCAGACCTGTCGCTACAGCGCCCCTCGGTCGTCGCCCCGCCCCCTGCCTCTCCCTCCGCCTCCCGCTCCAAGTGCGCCCAAGCAGCCTGCTGTTCTGCGTGGCCCCTCCCCCGGTCCATCACCCACGCGAACATGAACCCCACACAGGGCGTGTGTGCAGGGACGGGAAACCCCTGCAGCAGAGCCCGCCCGTAAATCCCGGCAAAACCGGCAGCGTACCCTCGGAAAGCGCCATGACCCTCACCCAAACCGCTACAGAAAGTCGTTAAGGGCCGATCGCAGCTTCACCGCCACGCGCAGGCGGGCAACGCACACGCCCTCTGCCGTGGCCCGCAGACTTAGGCCCCCCGTCTGGCACGGGACGCAAACCAACCCGTACGACAGCCCAGCAGCGGACTACAAGCCATCCCCGTCCCGTGCCGTCTCGCCGCTCTGAAACTGGGACCCGCCCGCTTTCGCCCCCATCCCGCCTGCGCTGCAGCTTCTACCCACCCCACCCACCCCGCACACCCACCGCCCGCCGCCCCACCCACCCGCCTCCGCCACCGTGCTCAGACTGCCATCAAACGGGCAACGCAAATGACACACGAGACACGACAAAACTGAATTGGAGGGACATGAGATCCACCGCACCGCACCGACTCCGCACTAATAAACCACGCATACGGCAGCCAACCCTGGATCTGGTGCCACGAACCGATCCCCCCGTCTGCCGTACACGTAAGATATACCATGTAGGTGGCGTGGGGGCCCTTCATTTCCGCACCCTGTCCGCCCAGACCCCGGCCGCCGGGGCCAGAGGCGGGTGGAGTGATGGCGCCGATTGGACGGCCGACCGGATGCAGAAAGACGGACTTCAGTGCCCCCCGGCGGGCGCAGCGCGTGTTGGAGCGCAATCGCATAAAACCAAAAATGCTGCGCCAAGAGTATGTACCCACGCGCTCCCAAGCGACCTTGTGCTGTACGTGATTTTAGCTGTGTACGGCAGTACCGCGCCCAGCCCACCAAGCCGCCACGCGCCATGCTGGATGGCGCCTGCGGACGTGAGGTCGCCCCCGGACAGCCAAGGCGAAATATCTGGCACCGTGCACGGACGCACATGTGCATGCGCGTAACGCACAATTCTCTCAGTGGCAGCCACACACATGCGCAAGCGTCAAGCAAGCAAACTCGACTGCCTTCCCAAAAAGCGTTGCATGTTACGGCATATCAGCGCACCCTCATACGGCGCATCAAAAGTGGACGGACGAGCATGCTTTCTTTGCTTTTCTCTGTGGGGGATCTAGGTTTCGCGGGCCCTGTGGACACAGAGTCGGCGCTTTCGGGTCGGCGGTGGACGGCAGCGCGCAGTCGACCGCTGGCTGGGGACAAGCGCGCTGGTTCAGTCCGGGACCTCGCTGTGCAGCTCAGCGCGCGCCTGTGCCACGGGGGCCGCGCCTACACCTACACCTACACACACACACACACACACACACACACACACACACCGGGCAGGGCGCGCCTCCGAATTGCTGAGGAACGCGCCTGGGTGTTGCAAGGACTTGAGAGAGGTTGAACAGCGGACTGCGAGGCGCCCAATCCTTGAGGAGCACAGCTGTCACCGATCCTCATGGATCGGGCGCGCACCCTTGGTTGAGAGCGAGGAGACAGAGGCCCCTTACGCCCCGAATCCGGGGGAGAGTGCGTCGGCGGTCTCCCGTATGGGGCGGGTTAGCGCCCCCGGCCAGCGTCGGCCCGGCAGATATGACGATTCAACACACACCACACACACACACACACACACACACACCACACACACACACACACACACACACACACACACACACACACACACACACACACACACACACACACACACACACACACACACACAGATACACCCTCCCATACACACACCCGCATACGCCATCCACAACTATGCGGAGGTCCAAGGGGGGAGTGTCGATCGGGCGCCCGCCGCCCCGGGCCCTTCCCTCAAAGGACGCTCTTGCCGTGCAACCCGCACAGGTTCCCACGGGCCCTATTATGTACTGCGATCGAATGGTCAACTCGCATCACCTGCCCACCTCGCCCTCCCCCGCCCGCGCACACACACGCACGTCAACACACAATCACGACCCAGTGTTGAACCTCAAGGCAGTTGCCGCGGATTTTTTGAGAAACCACCACCGCCGCTGCCACCACCCCACCGACACCACTGCTACTATTACTGCTGCAGACTCGATGCTGCTGCAGAGAAACAACATCACCCGAGTGCCGTACAAAACGTACTGTATGCACTGCCGTACCAACCCAAAAGGGCACACAGATGAAGGGTCTCACGGAAAGGACGGCCCAGCACGTACGGCGTGCTGACGTCACTGCCAAGGAGCCGCCAATCTCGTCCCAGGTACCCGCGCCCTGCAAAGCCTTCATTTTCATCATCGGGCACACGCAGGACCTCTGG
>BDSI01000408.1:0-27974 GCA_003117195.1 Eudorina sp. 2006-703-Eu-15
CAGTTGCCAGTCATATCGGAGTTGGCTTGCTCATACCGTGCACTCATACATTCAGTCATACTTTGCACAGTCATTTTCGGTAGTCATGCTGATGCACTGTTCATACTGTGCCATTCATACAGTACTTACGCTAGTCATACTGATGTATGCATCGATATGACTGCTAGGAAAATTTTGACTAACATTCATGGCAGTTGTTGCACTCCTTACAGGTTCCATATAATAGCCTGTGTGTTTCCATTAAAATGGACAGGATCTGCAAGCATCAATGAATTGCCTTTGTGAAAGCTATGGCTCATCCATTTATTTATGCTGCTTATATATTCCTGTCTTGAACCTACGGCTTGCGAGGTTGCTCGAAATAGACATGCAACATTTGGTGCTGGTGAACTTCGACATAGACGTGGCATCATGCCACACCATTTCTCAATGAGTTCCATTGTTTCCATGCACGCTCACTGTAATCTGCCTGTAAACCACTGTAATCCGCTGTAATCCGCCTGTAATCCGCGGGGCTCGGCCGGCTGTCCATTACACCTCGATTCATGAACTCCCACACACCACTGCGGCCAGGCTTCCGCAGTACAATTCAGCAGAGGCAGCCACACAACTTGAAACGAGTTCCATTGCTTCCATGGGCACTCACTGTAATCCACGGGGGGGCGGGCCCGCTGTCCATCACACATCGCCTCCCCCATTCCGTGCACCTGCCATTCGCCACAACGTCATGGCCTCCACACTTGCCACAAGAACACGCACACACCACTCGGCCAGGCTTCGCAGTACAACTCAGCAGAGGCAGCCACGCAACTTGCAAACGAGTTCCATTGCTTCCATGCGCACGCACTGTAATCCACCGGGGCGGGCACGCTGTCCATCACACATCGCCTCCCCATTCTGTGCACCTGCGGTTTGCCACAACGTGCCACACACCACTCAGCCAGGCTTCCACAGTACAACTCAGCAGAGCAGCCACGCAACTTGAAACGAGTTCCATTGCTTCCATGCACACTCACTGTAATCCACGGGGGGGGGCGGGCCCGCTGTCCATCACACATCGCCTCCCCACTCCGTGCACCTGCCGTTCGCCACAACGTCATGGCCTCCACACTTGCCCACAAGAACACGCACACACCACTCGCCAGGCTTCCGCAGTACAACTCAGCAGAGGCAGCCACGCAACTTGCAAACAAGTTCCATTGCTTCCATGCGCACTCACTGTAATCCACCGGGGGTGGCCCGCTGTCCATCACACATCGCCTCCCCCATTCTGTGCACCTGTGGTTTGCCACAACGTGCCACACACCACTCGGCCAGGCTTCCGCAGTACAACTCAGCAGAGGCAGCCACGCAACTTGCAAACGAGTTCCATTGCTTCCATGCGCACTCACTGTAATCCACCGGGCGGGCACGCTGTCCATCACACATCGCCTCCCCCATTCTGTGCACCTGCGGTTTGCCACAACGTGCCACACACCACTCGGCCAGGCTTCCGCAGTACAACTCAGCAGAGGCAGCCACGCAACTTGAAACGAGTTCCATTGCTTC
Organism: Eudorina sp. 2006-703-Eu-15; assembly: GCA_003117195.1. Lineage (NCBI taxonomy): Eukaryota > Viridiplantae > Chlorophyta > Chlorophyceae > Chlamydomonadales > Volvocaceae > Eudorina > Eudorina sp. 2006-703-Eu-15. The sequence continues at coordinate 1,549 of BDSI01000408.1, forward strand.
CATGCGCACTCACTGTAATCCACCGGGGGCGGGCCCGCTGTTTATCACACATCGCCTCCCCCATTCTGTGCACCTGCGGTTTGCCACAACGTGCCACACACCACTCGGCCAGGCTTCCGCAGTACAACTCAGCAGAGGGCAGCCACGCAACTTGCAAACGAGTTCCATTGCTTCCATGCGCACTCACTGTAATCCACCGGGGCGGGCCCGCTGTCCATCACACATCGCCTCCCCCATTCTGTGCACCTGCGGTTTGCCACAACGTGCCACACACCACTCGGCCAGGCTTCCGCAGTACAACTCAGCAGAGCAGCCACGCAACTTGAAAACAAGTTCCATTGCTTCCATGCGCACTCACTGTAATCCACGGGGGGGGGGGCGGGCCCGCTGTCCATCACACATCGCCTCCCCCATTCTGTGCAGAGGCAGTCACGCCATGTCCAGCACATAGGCGTCAGCAGCTATTAGTGTCATTTCTAAACGAGTTCCATCGCCTCCATGGTTTGATAGTATCCACAAGCACACAAGCACTCCCCCATATCCCCAGCCCCTGCGGCCCCTGCAGGCCCCACCCCAGCCAGCAAGATAGGCAGCCCTTCACCCTATACCCATTCTACCACGCACATCACTGGGTGAAGGGTTTCCAAAACGCAAAGCCCTCCACCATGCTGCTAGCAAACTTGCTGTTGCGGCGGCCAGCAGCCAGGGATCCTTCAACACCCTGGCCGTTCCACCATGCCGTCCTGCCCTGTGCAATGGCCTCACTGCGATCCCGTACAGTCTGGCTGGCCATCATGCTCCGTGGGCCCCTGCCTGCCGGCAGCATCGATTTTCCCCTGGGTCGCCCGCAGTGTGGTCCCCTTGGCCACAGCACCAGCATGCAGTGCATCCAGGGCCTCAAGGTCCTGCCACCGCAGGAACATGGACGCCCCTGTCCGTGATGGCAAGTGGGCGTCATTGGCAGTGTAGTTTGGACGCTTGCCTGCCCGGGTTTTGGGGAGGCCACGCTAGCCACGCCAGCCGCGCCAGCCATGCCATCCGCGCCAGCATCCGCGCCAGCGTCGGCCACAGGAGTGTCAACCGGGGAGTCAACCAGCCGTCGCGTAACAGGCGCTGTGCCATGACTGAGAATAGCCGTATACAGGAGGGTCAGTGTAGACGACAGCGGCAGCAGCTGAAGACCCAAGGACGGCAAGCGAAAGTGCCCGCCGTGGAGGGGCCGCGTCCACTGTGAGCCCAGAAGATGACAGCCGGACCCAGGTCTTTCTCGTCCCGGTGGCTGCCGATAGTCTGATCCACTGTCATGGCAACCAGGTTGTAGGCTGACCGGCCTAGCAGGAAGTCCTTGGCAGCTGAGGACAGGTTCGCCAGCACCTGCACCCTGCATGGCAGGATGCCAAGCACCAAACCAGAACATAGGTGTGTTAGCCTGAGTGTGTAGGGTGGATCCTTTTCTTGAGAGCCCTAAAAGACAGGGCGAAGCCTTCAAACAGAGGAGCAGGAGGTTGGGTTTGGGATTTTGTCACGCATCATACGAACATCAATGCGACATGACTTGGTGTTGACAGGGTGAGACTGCCTATATATCACAGCAGTTTGCAGGTTGGTTTTTCGAGTTGGATGCAACCTCTCTCGGGCTTAGGCACAGGCATCCTCTCTCGGGCCTAGGCACAGCCCCAATGCAGCGTGTCATGCTGCATGTGGCATGGCCATTGGCTTCCGAGTTGCACGCATCACACAGGCAACCATGCGACGTGACTCGTCGCATCCTGCCAAGATGTGTACGCACAAGAGACATGCCACAGCAACCAAATCTGTTTACAGGCAACTGCCCATCACAATGACACAGCCGGTCAGCTGCAGCATGGTTTCTGCAGGGCACAGTAAGGGCATTTAGAGTGAACCGCCCTTTCTTACCTGTAATCCTGTGCTGGCTTCCATATGTTCTCGACTTGGTCCCAGATGAGAGCGGCAAGGTCGTCGAGGACTTTGTCAACCACATGAGGTGCGTATGTGGCCTCTTCCTCAGCACGGCGCTTGGTGGCATACCTGCACCAATAAGCGCAAGGCATGTCCAGAAGGGCAGCAAGGTATGGGTAGGCAGGTAGCGGTCAGCCACTTCGGTGGCCACCTGTTCAAGTGCTGTGTGCCCAAGTGATTGTCAATTGAGAAGCTGCAGCGCTGCTGGGTGTCAGGCAGGCCAGGTGGGGAAGCCGCCAGGTGGCAGACAGCAGGCTGGGTGACAGGCAGGCTGGGTGACAGGCAGGCAACGTGCGTACCCGGGTGAGACCGCCAGGGGGTCCGTTATGATGAGGGGCTTGCCGGACATCCCAAAGACCTTGGAGTTCTTAAAGCGGTTGACCTCAGCCCAGCCACCCGGAAGGCAGCCGAGCATCTCGAAGCATGTCTGCAGGCGTGGAAGGTACTCGCCGTCCTCCACCTGTGCACAGCAGCATCACACAGCAGTTCTGACTGTCAGATGGTGGCCTGGAGAACCGCCGTGACCCTATTACCCCAGGCGCCCATGGTACAGTGGCAGGCGTGGACATACCTGAATGGATAGGGCCGCAAGTGCGGTCTTCTTGCCCACCAAAAGGCCCTCGTGAATGGCTCCCGTAGCTGGTGGCTGAATTGGCGCTCCATCATCCGGCAGCGTGACAAAGAAGGCCCAGGCTTACCAGTAACATCATGCAGGGGCATGACACCCTTGTGGGAATTCACAGCCGCCAGGTCTGCCACGAACACCAGCGCATTTGGCGGAAGATTGATATTGTGCTGCCTGAGCAGCATCTGAGCGACATGCCTGTTGCGCACAAGGTGGACATGGTTGGGCAGCTGCGGGTTGGCATCGCCATCATGTACGTTCTCGATGTAGCTGCCATGCTGTCCCGGGCAATATCCACACCACTTGCAACGTTGCTGCGCAGCTGCGGCCTGGGGTGCAAAGCAGGGCCGACATATAAGTAAGACACAGGGCCGGGGCTTAGCGCAGCAATGGTGGCCAGCTGTTACGATAACCATTCTAGGTCGCCGTATTACGTCTTACTTCATAACATTGGTATCGAGACGTCTGGGTTCGAATCGTCTCGGCTACTTAACTACCTAATATCCTCATAACGCATGGATCGAGGGTGTTCGGTCTAAGTCGGGGAGACTTACGCATTTTCGGGGTTGTTCTGATCACCAAGCTTCCTCAGACGGCTGTGCAGGATCGGGTTTGCAATCAATTTGTTAGCTCCTTCATGGGTGCGCTTCATAAAAAAATCATCCCTACCAGGTCCCTTACCTACCGTAGTTCTTTGGCTGACATGTTGCGCGGGTCGTGATTATGCTGGCCAACCTGCACGACTTCCAAGGTATTGTCGCCAGCCTCAGACAGTTTGCGCACTTGCAGAGTTGCCTTGCAGCCATCCGCTGCGCACGTGAGGTTGGCCACCTTGGCCTGATCACCGTTCTTGGTGAAGGGGTACTTTTGGCACATGAAGCCTACCACATTGCTGCAATGCGGCCATGATCCTGTAATTCGATAGGGCATGTTGTGTGCAAGAGCCCTGAGGCTTCCACCAGATGCACCAGAGTGAGTGTCCTGCATTTTAATCGATAGCCGGCCCGATGGTACACTCTGTGCTGGGGTGTGATGTGCTGTTTACAGCTCGAGAATAAGGATACAACCACTGCTGTTGGATGTGCGCCTATAAAATCTCTGTCGTGCAGGCGGCGTGTTGTACAAAGAAGCGTGGTTGGCTTGCATCTAATGGAAGGAAAAGACATTGTGGAATCGTATGGATACTTTATCATACAGAACTCTGCATTAAGATGGTTGATTTGTGTCTAAAACGAGGGTGGGCATGCGGGTCACATGGTGACGAAGTTCATGCGAGAGTTTCCCTATGTTGATTGCTAGCTTTCAGTTTGATACATAATACAAACGTGTTCAGTTTCCGGCGGTATAGGACCTCCGCTGGGTCAACTCTATGCACTGTCGCTAGTTAATGTGCCCGTAATGAAGCTGCAGCCCAGACAGGCCGATATGGGGCAATATCATCAGGAATCATATCAGTATCGAAATGTGTTGGAGACGAATCAAGGGACCCTCGTTTTGAAAGTATGCCCCCGGGAGGTTGAGGTCACTGCGAGGAGACACGCACACAACACTTGGCTAGGCTCCCGCAGTACAGCTCATCTGTCATAAGTCATTCATAAACGAGTTGTTCTATTTGTTTCCATGCGCATGTATGGCGATCCACGGGGAGCGGGCCCACTGTCCACTGTGCAGTCGATCGAGGAAGCACACACACGCGTGTGTACGACCGACCGCTGGTAGGTCGTACAAGTTGTCGTGTAGCCGATGATGACCTACTGGCTACGGCACTTACCATCCTCAGCCGGCTGGGGTTCCTCTGTCACGTGCAGGTCGCCGCCCAGCTGAGCTTCTTCTTCTGCGCCTGCTGGGGATGGAAGGGCAGCACGCATTCACTGTAGAGGCGGGATAGGACACAGGCCGGGACGGGTGCAGTCGATCGAGGAAGCACACACACGCGTGTGTACGACCGACCGCTGGTAGGTCGTACAAGTTGTCGTGTAGCCGATGATGACCTACTGGCTACGGCACTTACCATCCTCAGCCGGCTGGGGTTCCTCTGTCACGTGCAGGTCGCCGCCCAGCTGAGCTTCTTCTTCTGCGCCTGCTGGGGATGGAAGGGCAGCACGCATTCACTGTAGAGGCGGGATAGGACACAGGCCGGGACGGGTGCAGTCGATCGAGGAAGCACACACACGCGTGTGTACGACCGACCGCTGGTAGGTCGTACAAGTTGTCGTGTAGCCGATGATGACCTACTGGCTACGGCACTTACCATCCTCAGCCGGCTGGGGTTCCTCTGTCACGTGCAGGTCGCCGCCCAGCTGAGCTTCTTCTTCTGCGCCTGCTGGGGATGGAAGGGCAGCACGCATTCACTGTAGAGGCGGGATAGGACACAGGCCGGGACGGGTGCAGTCGATCGAGGAAGCACACACACGCGTGTGTACGACCGACCGCTGGTAGGTCGTACAAGTTGTCGTGTAGCCGATGATGACCTACTGGCTACGGCACTTACCATCCTCAGCCGGCTGGGGTTCCTCTGTCACGTGCAGGTCGCCGCCCAGCTGAGCTTCTTCTTCTGCGCCTGCTGGGGATGGAAGGGCAGCACGCATTCACTGTAGAGGCGGGATAGGACACAGGCCGGGGCGGGTGCAGTCGATCGAGGAAGCACACACACGCGTGTGTACGACCGACCGCTGGTAGGTCGTACAAGTTGTCGTGTAGCCGATGATGACCTACTGGCTACGGCACTTACCATCCTCAGCCGGCTGGGGTTCCTCTGTCACGTGCAGGTCGCCGCCCAGCTGAGCTTCTTCTTCTGCGCCTGCTGGGGATGGAAGGGCAGCACGCATTCACTGTAGAGGCGGGATAGGACACAGGCCGGGACGGGTGCAGTCGATCGAGGAAGCACACACACGCGTGTGTACGACCGACCGCTGGTAGGTCGTACAAGTTGTCGTGTAGCCGATGATGACCTACTGGCTACGGCACTTACCATCCTCAGCCGGCTGGGGTTCCTCTGTCACGTGCAGGTCGCCGCCCAGCTGAGCTTCTTCTTCTGCGCCTGCTGGGGATGGAAGGGCAGCATGCATTCACTGTAAAGGCGGGATAGGACACAGGCCGGGACGGGTGCAGTCGATCGAGGAAGCACACACACGCGTGTGTACGACGGACCGCTGGTAGGTCGTACAAGTTGTCGTGTAGCCGATGATGACCTACTGGCTACGGCACTTACCATCCTCAGCCGGCTGGGGTTCCTCTGTCACGTGCAGGTCGCCGCCCAGCTGAGCTTCTTCTTCTACGCCTGCTGGGGATGGAAGGGCAGTACGCATTCACTGTAGAGGCGGGATAGGCCACAGGCCGGGACGGGTGCAGTCGATCGAGGAAGCACACACACGCGTGTGTACGACCGACCGCTGGTAGGTCGTACAAGTTGTCATGTAGCCGATGATGACCTACTGGCTACGGCACTTACCATCCTCAGCCGGCTGGGGTTCCTCTGTCACGTGCAGGTCGCCGCCCAGCTGAGCTTCTTCTTCTGCGCCTGCTGGGGATGGAAGGGCAGCACGCATTCACTGTAGAGGCGGGATAGGCCACAGGCCGGGACGGGTGCAGTCGATCGAGGAAGCACACACACGCGTGTGTACGACCGACCGCTGGTAGGTCGTACAAGTTGTCATGTAGCCGATGATGACCTACTGGCTACGGCACTTACCATCCTCAGCCGGCTGGGGTTCCTCTGTCACGTGCAGGTCGCCGCCCAGCTGAGCTTCTTCTTCTGCGCCTGCTGGGGATGGAAGGGCAGCACGCATTCACTGTAGAGGCGGGATAGGACACAGGCCGGGACGGGTGCAGTCGATCGAGGAAGCACACACACGCGTGTGTACGACCGACCGCTGGTAGGTCGTACAAGTTGTCGTGTAGCCGATGATGACCTACTGGCTACGGCACTTACCATCCTCAGCTGGCTGGGTTCCTCTGTCACGTGCAGGTCGCCGCCCAGCTGAGCTTCTTCTTCTGCGCCTGCTGGGGATGGAAGGGCAGCACGCATTCACTGTAGAGGCGGGATAGGACACAGGCCGGGACGGGTGCAGTCGATCGAGGAAGCACACACACGCGTGTGTACGACCGACCGCTGGTAGGTCGTACAAGTTGTCGTGTAGCCGATGATGACCTACTGGCTACGGCACTAACCATCCTCAGCCGGCTGGGGTTCCTCTGTCACGTGCAGGTCGCCGCCCAGCTGAGCTTCTTCTTCTGCGCCTGCTGGGGATGGAAGGGCAGCACGCATTCACTGTAGAGGCGGATAGGACACAGGCCGGGACGGGTGCAGTCGATCGAGGAAGCACACACACGCGTGTGTACGACCGACCGCTGGTAGGTCGTACAAGTTGTCGTGTAGCCGATGATGACCTACTGGCTACGGCACTTACCATCCTCAGCCGGCTGGGGTTCCTCTGTCACGTGCAGGTCGCCGCCCAGCTGAGCTTCTTCTTCTGCGCCTGCTGGGGATGGAAGGGCAGCACGCATTCACTGTAGAGGCAGGATAGGACACAGGCCGGGACGGGTGCAGTCGATCGAGGAAGCACACACACGCGTGTGTACGACCGACCGCTGGTAGGTCGTACAAGTTGTCGTGTAGCCGATGATGACCTACTGGCTACGGCACTTACCATCCTCAGCCGGCTGGGGTTCCTCTGTCACGTGCAGGTCGCCATCCAGCTGAGCTTCTTCTTCTGCGCCTGCTGGGGACGGAAGGGCAGCACGCATTCACTGTAGAGGCGGGATAGGACACAGGCCGGGACGGGTGCAGTCGATCGAGGAAGCACACACACGCGTGTGTACGACCGACCGCTGGTAGGTCGTACAAGTTGTCGTGTAGCCGATGATGACCTACTGGCTACGGCACTTACCATCCTCAGCCGGCTGGGTTCCTCTGTCACGTGCAGGTCGCCGCCCAGCTGAGCTTCTTCTTCTGCGCCTGCTGGGGATGGAAGGGCAGCATGCATTCACTGTAGAGGCGGGATAGGACACATGCCGGGACGGGTGCAGTCGATCGAGGAAGCACACACACGCGTGTGTACGACCGACCGCTGGTAGGTCGTACAAGTTGTCGTGTAGCCGATGATGACCTACTGGCTACGGCACTTACCATCCTCAGCCGGCTGGGGTTCCTCTGTCACGTGCAGGTCGCCGCCCAGCTGAGCTTCTTCTTCTACGCCTGCTGGGGATGGAAGGGCAGCACACATTCACTGTAGAGGCGGGATAGGACACAGGCCGGGACGGGTGCAGTCGATCGAGGAAGCACACACACGCGTGTGTACGACCGACCGCTGGTAGGTCGTACAAGTTGTCGTGTAGCCGATGATGACCTACTGGCTACGGCACTTACCATCCTCAGCCGGCTGGGGTTCCTCTGTCACGTGCAGGTCGCCGCCCAGCTGAGCTTCTTCTTCTGCGCCTGCTGGGGATGGAAGGGCAGCACGCATTCACTGTAGAGGCGGGATAGGACACAGGCCGGGACGGGTGCAGTCGATCGAGGAAGCACACACACGCGTGTGTACGACCGACCGCTGGTAGGTCGTACAAGTTGTCGTGTAGCCGATGATGACCTACTGGCTACGGCACTTACCATCCTCAGCCGGCTGGGGTTCCTCTGTCACGTGCAGGTCGCCGCCCAGCTGAGCTTCTTCTTCTGCGCCTGCTGGGGATGGAAGGGCAGCACGCATTCACTGTAGAGGCGGGATAGGACACAGGCCGGGACGGGTGCAGTCGATCGAGGAAGCACACACATGCGTGTGTACGACCGACCGCTGGTAGGTCGTACAAGTTGTCGTGTAGCCGATGATGACCTACTGGCTACGGCACTTACCATCCTCAGCCGGCTTGGGTTCCTCTGTCACGTGCAGGTCGCCGCCCAGCTGAGCTTCTTCTTCTGCGCCTGCTGGGGATGGAAGGGCAGCACGCATTCACTGTAGAGGCGGGATAGGACACAGGCCGGGACGGGTGCAGTCGATCGAGGAAGCACACACACGCGTGTGTACGACCGACCGCTGGTAGGTCGTACAAGTTGTCGTGTAGCCGATGATGACCTACTGGCTACGGCACTTACCATCCTCAGCCGGCTGGGGTTCCTCTGTCACGTGCAGGTCGCCGCCCAGCTGAGCTTCTTCTTCTGCGCCTGCTGGGGATGGAAGGGCAGCATGCATTCACTGTAAAGGCGGGATAGGACACAGGCCGGGACGGGTGCAGTCGATCGAGGAAGCACACACACGCGTGTGTACGACGGACCGCTGGTAGGTCGTACAAGTTGTCGTGTAGCCGATGATGACCTACTGGCTACGGCACTTACCATCCTCAGCCGGCTGGGGTTCCTCTGTCACGTGCAGGTCGCCGCCCAGCTGAGCTTCTTCTTCTACGCCTGCTGGGGATGGAAGGGCAGTACGCATTCACTGTAGAGGCGGGATAGGCCACAGGCCGGGACGGGTGCAGTCGATCGAGGAAGCACACACACGCGTGTGTACGACCGACCGCTGGTAGGTCGTACAAGTTGTCATGTAGCCGATGATGACCTACTGGCTACGGCACTTACCATCCTCAGCCGGCTGGGGTTCCTCTGTCACGTGCAGGTCGCCGCCCAGCTGAGCTTCTTCTTCTGCGCCTGCTGGGGATGGAAGGGCAGCACGCATTCACTGTAGAGGCGGGATAGGACACAGGCCGGGACGGGTGCAGTCAATCGAGGAAGCACACACACGCGTGTGTACGACCGACCGCTGGTAGGTCGTACAAGTTGTCGTGTAGCCGATGATGACCTACTGGCTACGGCACTTACCATCCTCAGCCGGCTGGGGTTCCTCTGTCACGTGCAGGTCGCCGCCCAGCTGAGCTTCTTCTTCTGCGCCTGCTGGGGATGGAAGGGCAGCACGCATTCACTGTAGAGGCGGGATAGGACACAGGCCGGGACGGGTGCAGTCGATCGAGGAAGCACACACACGCGTGTGTACGACCGACCGCTGGTAGGTCGTACAAGTTGTCGTGTAGCCGATGATGACCTACTGGCTACGGCACTAACCATCCTCAGCCGGCTGGGGTTCCTCTGTCACGTGCAGGTCGCCATCCAGCTGAGCTTCTTCTTCTGCGCCTGCTGGGGATGGAAGGGCAGCACGCATTCACTGTAGAGGCGGGATAGGACACAGGCCGGGACGGGTGCAGTCGATCGAGGAAGCACACACACGCGTGTGTACGACCGACCGCTGGTAGGTCGTACAAGTTGTCGTGTAGCCGATGATGACCTACTGGCTACGGCACTTACCATCCTCAGCCGGCTGGGGTTCCTCTGTCACGTGCAGGTCGCCGCCCAGCTGAGCTTCTTCTTCTGCGCCTGCTGGGGATGGAAGGGCAGCACGCATTCACTGTAGAGGCGGGATAGGACACAGGCCGGGACGGGTGCAGTCGATCGAGGAAGCACACACACGCGTGTGTACGACCGACCGCTGGTAGGTCGTACAAGTTGTCGTGTAGCCGATGATGACCTACTGGCTACGGCACTTACCATCCTCAGCTGGCTGGGTTCCTCTGTCACGTGCAGGTCGCCGCCCAGCTGAGCTTCTTCTTCTGCGCCTGCTGGGGATGGAAGGGCAGCACGCATTCACTGTAGAGGCGGGATAGGACACAGGCCGGGACGGGTGCAGTCGATCGAGGAAGCACACACACGCGTGTGTACGACCGACCGCTGGTAGGTCGTACAAGTTGTCGTGTAGCCGATGATGACCTACTGGCTACGGCACTAACCATCCTCAGCCGGCTGGGGTTCCTCTGTCACGTGCAGGTCGCCATCCAGCTGAGCTTCTTCTTCTGCGCCTGCTGGGGATGGAAGGGCAGCACGCATTCACTGTAGAGGCGGGATAGGACACAGGCCGGGACGGGTGCAGTCGATCGAGGAAGCACACACACGCGTGTGTACGACCGACCGCTGGTAGGTCGTACAAGTTGTCGTGTAGCCGATGATGACCTACTGGCTACGGCACTTACCATCCTCAGCCGGCTGGGGTTCCTCTGTCACGTGCAGGTCGCCGCCCAGCTGAGCTTCTTCTTCTGCGCCTGCTGGGGATGGAAGGGCAGCACGCATTCACTGTAGAGGCAGGATAGGACACAGGCCGGGACGGGTGCAGTCGATCGAGGAAGCACACACACGCGTGTGTACGACCGACCGCTGGTAGGTCGTACAAGTTGTCGTGTAGCCGATGATGACCTACTGGCTACGGCACTTACCATCCTCAGCCGGCTGGGTTCCTCTGTCACGTGCAGGTCGCCATCCAGCTGAGCTTCTTCTTCTGCGCCTGCTGGGGACGGAAGGGCAGCACGCATTCACTGTAGAGGCGGATAGGACACAGGCCGGGACGGGTGCAGTCGATCGAGGAAGCACACACACGCGTGTGTACGACCGACCGCTGGTAGGTCGTACAAGTTGTCGTGTAGCCGATGATGACCTACTGGCTACGGCACTTACCATCCTCAGCCGGCTGGGTTCCTCTGTCACGTGCAGGTCGCCGCCCAGCTGAGCTTCTTCTTCTGCGCCTGCTGGGGATGGAAGGGCAGCATGCATTCACTGTAGAGGCGGGATAGGACACATGCCGGGACGGGTGCAGTCGATCGAGGAAGCACACACACGCGTGTGTACGACCGACCGCTGGTAGGTCGTACAAGTTGTCGTGTAGCCGATGATGACCTACTGGCTACGGCACTTACCATCCTCAGCCGGCTGGGGTTCCTCTGTCACGTGCAGGTCGCCGCCCAGCTGAGCTTCTTCTTCTACGCCTGCTGGGGATGGAAGGGCAGCACACATTCACTGTAGAGGCGGGATAGGACACAGGCCGGGACGGGTGCAGTCGATCGAGGAAGCACACACACGCGTGTGTACGACCGACCGCTGGTAGGTCGTACAAGTTGTCGTGTAGCCGATGATGACCTACTGGCTACGGCACTTACCATCCTCAGCCGGCTGGGGTTCCTCTGTCACGTGCAGGTCGCCGCCCAGCTGAGCTTCTTCTTCTGCGCCTGCTGGGGATGGAAGGGCAGCACGCATTCACTGTAGAGGCGGGATAGGACACAGGCCGGGACGGGTGCAGTCGATCGAGGAAGCACACACACGCGTGTGTACGACCGACCGCTGGTAGGTCGTACAAGTTGTCGTGTAGCCGATGATGACCTACTGGCTACGGCACTTACCATCCTCAGCCGGCTGGGGTTCCTCTGTCACGTGCAGGTCGCCGCCCAGCTGAGCTTCTTCTTCTGCGCCTGCTGGGGATGGAAGGGCAGCACGCATTCACTGTAGAGGCGGGATAGGACACAGGCCGGGACGGGTGCAGTCGATCGAGGAAGCACACACATGCGTGTGTACGACCGACCGCTGGTAGGTCGTACAAGTTGTCGTGTAGCCGATGATGACCTACTGGCTACGGCACTTACCATCCTCAGCCGGCTGGGGTTCCTCTGTCACGTGCAGGTCGCCGCCCAGCTGAGCTTCTTCTTCTGCGCCTGCTGGGGATGGAAGGGCAGCACGCATTCACTGTAGAGGCGGGATAGGACACAGGCCGGGACGGGTGCAGTCGATCGAGGAAGCACACACACGCGTGTGTACGACCGACCGCTGGTAGGTCGTACAAGTTGTCGTGTAGCCGATGATGACCTACTGGCTACGGCACTTACCATCCTCAGCCGGCTGGGGTTCCTCTGTCACGTGCAGGTCGCCGCCCAGCTGAGCTTCTTCTTCTGCGCCTGCTGGGGATGGAAGGGCAGCATGCATTCACTGTAAAGGCGGGATAGGACACAGGCCGGGACGGGTGCAGTCGATCGAGGAAGCACACACACGCGTGTGTACGACGGACCGCTGGTAGGTCGTACAAGTTGTCGTGTAGCCGATGATGACCTACTGGCTACGGCACTTACCATCCTCAGCCGGCTGGGGTTCCTCTGTCACGTGCAGGTCGCCGCCCAGCTGAGCTTCTTCTTCTACGCCTGCTGGGATGGAAGGGCAGTACGCATTCACTGTAGAGGCGGGATAGGCCACAGGCCGGGACGGGTGCAGTCGATCGAGGAAGCACACACACGCGTGTGTACGACCGACCGCTGGTAGGTCGTACAAGTTGTCATGTAGCCGATGATGACCTACTGGCTACGGCACTTACCATCCTCAGCCGGCTGGGGTTCCTCTGTCACGTGCAGGTCGCCGCCCAGCTGAGCTTCTTCTTCTGCGCCTGCTGGGGATGGAAGGGCAGCACGCATTCACTGTAGAGGCGGGATAGGACACAGGCCGGGACGGGTGCAGTCAATCGAGGAAGCACACACACGCGTGTGTACGACCGACCGCTGGTAGGTCGTACAAGTTGTCGTGTAGCCGATGATGACCTACTGGCTACGGCACTTACCATCCTCAGCCGGCTGGGGTTCCTCTGTCACGTGCAGGTCGCCGCCCAGCTGAGCTTCTTCTTCTGCGCCTGCTGGGGATGGAAGGGCAGCACGCATTCACTGTAGAGGCGGGATAGGACACAGGCCGGGACGGGTGCAGTCGATCGAGGAAGCACACACACGCGTGTGTACGACCGACCGCTGGTAGGTCGTACAAGTTGTCGTGTAGCCGATGATGACCTACTGGCTACGGCACTAACCATCCTCAGCCGGCTGGGGTTCCTCTGTCACGTGCAGGTCGCCATCCAGCTGAGCTTCTTCTTCTGCGCCTGCTGGGGATGGAAGGGCAGCACGCATTCACTGTAGAGGCGGGATAGGACACAGGCCGGGACGGGTGCAGTCGATCGAGGAAGCACACACACGCGTGTGTACGACCGACCGCTGGTAGGTCGTACAAGTTGTCGTGTAGCCGATGATGACCTACTGGCTACGGCACTTACCATCCTCAGCCGGCTGGGGTTCCTCTGTCACGTGCAGGTCGCCGCCCAGCTGAGCTTCTTCTTCTGCGCCTGCTGGGGATGGAAGGGCAGCACGCATTCACTGTAGAGGCGGGATAGGACACAGGCCGGGACGGGTGCAGTCGATCGAGGAAGCACACACACGCGTGTGTACGACCGACCGCTGGTAGGTCGTACAAGTTGTCGTGTAGCCGATGATGACCTACTGGCTACGGCACTTACCATCCTCAGCCGGCTGGGGTTCCTCTGTCACGTGCAGGTCGCCGCCCAGCTGAGCTTCTTCTTCTGCGCCTGCTGGGGATGGAAGGGCAGCACGCATTCACTGTAGAGGCGGGATAGGACACAGGCCGGGACGGGTGCAGTCGATCGAGGAAGCACACACACGCGTGTGTACGACGGACCGCTGGTAGGTCGTACAAGTTGTCGTGTAGCCGATGATGACCTACTGGCTACGGCACTTACCATCCTCAGCCGGCTGGGGTTCCTCTGTCACGTGCAGGTCGCCATCCAGCTGAGCTTCTTCTTCTGCGCCTGCTGGGGACGGAAGGGCAGCACGCATTCACTGTAGAGGCGGGATAGGACACAGGCCGGGACGGGTGCAGTCGATCGAGGAAGCACACACACGCGTGTGTACGACCGACCGCTGGTAGGTCGTACAAGTTGTCGTGTAGCCGATGATGACCTACTGGCTACGGCACTTACCATCCTCAGCCGGCTGGGGTTCCTCTGTCACGTGCAGGTCGCCGCCCAGCTGAGCTTCTTCTTCTTCGCCTGCTGGGGATGGAAGGTTCACTGTAGAGGCGGGATAGGACATGGGCCCGACAGGACGTACCATCAATGATATCTTGCTGCTGTGCTCTGGTTACACTTGATGGTTTGGCACCTTCTGTTGGGTCCGGCGTCTGCTGAGGCCCTGGACACGGCCGTGTCACCCAGGCGGCTGTCGCTGAAACGGCAGCAACCGCAGGCATCAGCAGTCAGAACACGGGATATGACAGCGCCGGATCAGGTAAGTCAGCTAGATCGAGAATGCATTGGAGTCCTTGTCACGGAGACCACGGCAGGTTGTGTCCTTGGGCCGTCATGTTTACAGATGAGCACGCATGCTTCCCGGGTGCTCCTACGGCTGGCAATCGCACCCCTGTTACCTTTCCCTGTTGTGTGGTAAGGAGCGTCGAGCAACTCGCATTTCGTAAGGTCGAATGGCTTCCTTGCGGCTGAGAGTGTGAGGGCATTCTGTCGCCTCTACCTGGTCACATGGGGCGCCATGTTTATTAATACGCGTGCATGTTTTCCTGACGCCGCTCAGGCAACGAAGCGAGGACATGGAGGTGGATGCACAACTCACTGGGGGGCCGCCGCAGGAGGAGCTGGCGGTTGCCGTGCAAAGCGCCTCAGACCCGGGCCAGGTGCGGCCGCCTAAGTGTGGCGGTCAAACGGGGTCCTTGTCACAGAGACAGAGGCAGGTTGCGTCCTTGGGCCGTCATGCTCACTTGGGATGCCTCCTCTTAAATCCCCTGCAGGCTGGCGCGGACGAGGGGCAGCCTGCGGCGTCACCGCCGGCGTCAGGCGCGACGCTCGAGGCCGTGGCCGCCTCGCCAGCAGCCGAGGTGAGGATGGGCCGCCGTGCGGGACCTGCTGTACTTGTGCGGGCGTGCGGTGCTGCGCCGCGTATGGACAGGCAGGTGCTTTCGTGAATGCAAACAAAGTGTGCACACGCTTACTCTTCATTCCCCTGCAGGCTGGCGCGAACGAGGGGCAGCCTGCGGCGTCACCGCCGGCGTCAGGCGCGACGCTCGAGGCCGTGGCCGCCTCACCAGCAGCCGAGGTGAGGATGGGCCGCCGTGCGGGACCTGCTGTACTTGTGCGGGCGTGCGGTGCTGCGCCGCGTATGGACAGGCAGGTGCTTTCGTGAATGCAAACGAAGTGTGCACACGCTTACTCTTCATTCCCCTGCAGGCTGGCGCGAACGAGGGGCAGTCTGCGGCGTCACCGCCGGCGTCAGGCGCGACGCTCGAGGCCGTGGCCGCCTCGCCAGCAGCCGAGGTGAGGATGGGCCGCCGTGCGGGACCTGCTGTACTTGTGCGGGCGTGCGGTGCTGCGCCGCGTATGGACAGGCAGGTGCTTTCGTGAATGCAAACGAAGTGTGCACACGCTTACTCTTCATTCCCCTGCAGGCTGGCGCGAACGAGGGGCAGTCTGCGGCGTCACCGCTGGCGTCAGGCGCGACGCTCGAGGCCGTGGCCGCCTCGCCAGCAGCCGAGGTGAGGATGGGCCGCCGTGCGGGACCTGCTGTACTTGTGCGGGCGTGCGGTGCTGCGCCGCGTATGGACAGGCAGGTGCTTTCGTGAATGCAAACGAAGTGTGCACACGCTTACTCTTCATTCCCCTGCAGGCTGGCGCGAACGAGGGGCAGTCTGCGGCGTCACCGCCGGCGTCAGGCGCGACGCTCGAGGCCGTGGCCGCCTCGCCAGCAGCCGAGGTGAGGATGGGCCGCCGTGCGGGACCTGCTGTACTTGTGCGGGCGTGCGGTGCTGCGCCGCGTATGGACAGGCAGGTGCTTTCGTGAATGCAAACGAAGTGTGCACACGCTTTCTCTTCATTCCCCTGCAGGCTGGCGCGGACGAGGGGCAGCCTGCGGCGTCACCGCCGGCGTCAGGCGCGATGCTCGAGGCAGTGGCCGCCTCGCCAGCAGCCGAGGTGAGGATGGGCCGCCGTGCGGGACCTGCTGTACTTGTGCGGGCGTGCGGTGCTGCGCCGCGTATGGACAGGCAGGTGCTTTCGTGAATGCAAACGAAGTGTGCACACGCTTACTCTTCATTCCCCTGCAGGCTGGCGCGGACGAGGGGCAGTCTGCGGCGTCACCGCCGGCGTCAGGCGCGACGCTCGAGGCCGTGGCCGCCTCGCCAGCAGCCGAGGTGAGGATGGGCCGCCGTGCGGGACCTGCTGTACTTGTGCGGGCGTGCCGTGCTCCGCCGCGTATGGACAGGCAGGTGCTTTCGTGAATGCAAACGAAGTGTGCACACGCTTTCTCTTCATTCCCCTGCAGGCTGACGCGGACGAGGGGCAGCCTGCGGCGTCACCGCCGGCGTCAGGCGTGATGCTCGAGGCAGTGGCCGCCTCGCCAGCAGCCGAGGTGAGGATGGGCCGCCGTGCGGGACCTGCTGTACTTGTGCGGGCGTGCGGTGCTGCGCCGCGTATGGACAGGCAGGTGCTTTCGTGAATGCAAAGGAAGTGTGCACACGCTTATTCGTCATTCCCATGCAGGCTGGCGCGGACGAGGGGCAGCCTGCGGCGTCACCGCCGGCGTCAGGCGCGACGCTCGAGGCCGTGGCCGCCTCGCCAGCAGCCGAGGTGAGGATGGGCCGCCGTGCGGGACCTGCTGTACTTGTGCGGGCGTGCGGTGCTGCGCCGCGTATGGACAGGCAGGTGCTTTCGTGAATGCAAACGAAGTGTGCACACGCTTACTCTTCATTCCCCTGCAGGCTGGCGCGAACGAGGGGCAGTCTGCGGCGTCACCGCCGGCGTCAGGCGCGACGCTCGAGGCCGTGGCCGCCTCGCCAGCAGCCGAGGTGAGGATGGGCCGCCGTGCGGGACCTGCTGTACTTGTGCGGGCGTGCGGTGCTGCGCCGCGTATGGACAGGCAGGTGCTTTCGTGAATGCAAACGAAGTGTGCACACGCTTACTCTTCATTCCCCTGCAGGCTGGCGCGAACGAGGGGCAGTCTGCGGCGTCACCGCCGGCGTCAGGCGCGACGCTCGAGGCCGTGGCCGCCTCGCCAGCAGCCGAGGTGAGGATGGGCCGCCGTGCGGGACCTGCTGTACTTGTGCGGGCGTGCCGTGCTGCGCCGCGTATGGACAGGCAGGTGCTTTCGTGAATGCAAACGAAGTGTGCACACGCTTTCTCTTCATTCCCCTGCAGGCTGGCGCGGACGAGGGGCAGCCTGCGGCGTCACCGCCGGCGTCAGGCGCGATGCTCGAGGCAGTGGCCGCCTCGCCAGCAGCCGAGGTGAGGATGGGCCGCCGTGCGGGACCTGCTGTACTTGTGCGGGCGTGCGGTGCTGCGCCGCGTATGGACAGGCAGGTGCTTTCGTGAATGCAAACGAAGTGTGCACACGCTTACTCTTCATTCCCCTGCAGGCTGGCGCGGACGAGGGGCAGTCTGCGGCGTCACCGCCGGCGTCAGGCGCGACGCTCGAGGCAGTGGCCGCCTCGCCAGCAGCCGAGGTGAGGATGGGCCGCCGTGCGGGACCTGCTGTACTTGTGCGGGCGTGCCGTGCTCCGCCGCGTATGGACAGGCAGGTGCTTTCGTGAATGCAAACGAAGTGTGCACACGCTTTCTCTTCATTCCCCTGCAGGCTGACGCGGACGAGGGGCAGCCTGCGGCGTCACCGCCGGCGTCAGGCGTGATGCTCGAGGCAGTGGCCGCCTCGCCAGCAGCCGAGGTGAGGATGGGCCGCCGTGCGGGACCTGCTGTACTTGTGCGGGCGTGCGGTGCTGCGCCGCGTATGGACAGGCAGGTGCTTTCGTGAATGCAAAGGAAGTGTGCACACGCTTATTCGTCATTCCCATGCAGGCTGGCGCGGACGAGGGGCAGCCTGCGGCGTCACCGCCGGCGTCAGGCGCGACGCTCGAGGCCGTGGCCGCCTCGCCAGCAGCCGAGGTGAGGATGGGCCGCCGTGCGGGACCTGCTGTACTTGTGCGGGCGTGCGGTGCTGCGCCGCGTATGGACAGGCAGGTGCTTTCGTGAATGCAAACGAAGTGTGCACACGCTTACTCTTCATTCCCCTGCAGGCTGGCGCGAACGAGGGGCAGCCTGCGGCGTCACTGCCGGCGTCAGGCGCGACACTCGAGGCCGTGGCCGCCTCACCAGCAGCCGAGGTGAGGATGGGCCGCCGTGCGGGACCTGCTGTACTTGTGCGGGCGTGCGGTGCTGCGCCGCGTATGGACAGGCAGGTGCTTTCGTGAATGCAAACGAAGTGTGCACACGCTTTCTCTTCATTCCCCTGCAGGCTGGCGCGAACGAGGGGCAGCCTGCGGCGTCACCGCCGGCGTCAGGCGCGACGCTCGAGGCCGTGGCCGCCTCACCAGCAGCCGAGGTGAGGATGGGCCGCCGTGCGGGACCTGCTGTACTTGTGCGGGCGTGCGGTGCTGCGCCGCGTATGGACAGGCAGGTGCTTTCGTGAATGCAAACGAAGTGTGCACACGCTTTCTCTTCATTCCCCTGCAGGCTGGCGCGGACGAGGGGCAGCCTGTGGCGTCACCGCCGGCGTCAGGCGCGATGCTCGAGGCAGTGGCCGCCTCGCCAGCAGCCGAGGTGAGGATGGGCCGCCGTGCGGGACCTGCTGTACTTGTGCGGGCGTGCGGTGCTGCGCCGCGTATGGACAGGCAGGTGCTTTCGTGAATGCAAACGAAGTGTGCACACACTTACTCTTCATTCCCCTGCAGGCTGGCGCGGACGAGGGGCAGCCTGCGGCGTCACCGCCGGCGTCAGGCGCGACGCTCGAGGCCGTGGCCGCCTCGCCAGCAGCCGAGGTGAGGATGGGCCGCCATGCGGGACCTGCTGTACTTGTGCGGGCGTGCCGTGCTGCGCCGCGTATGGACAGGCAGGTGCTTTCGTGAATGCAAACGAAGTGTGCACACGTTTTCTCTTCATTCCCCTGCAGGCTGGCGCGGACGAGGGGCAGCCTGCGGCGTCACCGCCGGCGTCAGGCGCGACGCTTGAGGCAGTGGCCACCTCGCCAGCAGCCGAGGTGAGGATGGGCCGCCGTGCGGGACCTGCTGTACTTGTGCGGGCGTGCGGTGCTGCGCCGCGTATGGACAGGCAGGTGCTTTCGTGAATGCAAAGGAAGTGTGCACACGCTTACTCTTCATTCCCATGCAGGCTGGCACGGACGAGGGGCAGCCTGCGGCGTCACCGCCGGCGTCAGGCGCGACGCTCGAGGCCGTGGCCGCCTCGCCAGCAGCCGAGGTGAGGATGGGCCGCCGTGCGGGACCTGCTGTACTTGTGCGGGCGTGCGGTGCTGCGCCGCGTATGGACAGGCAGGTGCTTTCGTGAATGCAAACGAAGTGTGCACACGCTTACTCTTCATTCCCCTGCAGGCTGGCGCGAACGAGGGGCAGTCTGCGGCGTCACCGCCGGCGTCAGGCGCGACGCTCGAGGCCGTGGCCGCCTCGCCAGCAGCCGAGGTGAGGATGGGCCGCCGTGCGGGACCTGCTGTACTTGTGCGGGCGTGCCGTGCTGCGCCGCGTATGGACAGGCAGGTGCTTTCGTGAATGCAAACGAAGTGTGCACACGCTTTCTCTTCATTCCCCTGCAGGCTGGCGCGGACGAGGGGCAGCCTGCGGCGTCACCGCCGGCGTCAGGCGCGATGCTCGAGGCAGTGGCCGCCTCGCCAGCAGCCGAGGTGAGGATGGGCCGCCGTGCGGGACCTGCTGTACTTGTGCGGGCGTGCGGTGCTGCGCCGCGTATGGACAGGCAGGTGCTTTCGTGAATGCAAACGAAGTGTGCACACGCTTACTCTTCATTCCCCTGCAGGCTGGCGCGGACGAGGGGCAGTCTGCGGCGTCACCGCCGGCGTCAGGCGCGACGCTCGAGGCAGTGGCCGCCTCGCCAGCAGCCGAGGTGAGGATGGGCCGCCGTGCGGGACCTGCTGTACTTGTGCGGGCGTGCCGTGCTCCGCCGCGTATGGACAGGCAGGTGCTTTCGTGAATGCAAACGAAGTGTGCACACGCTTTCTCTTCATTCCCCTGCAGGCTGACGCGGACGAGGGGCAGCCTGCGGCGTCACCGCCGGCGTCAGGCGTGATGCTCGAGGCAGTGGCCGCCTCGCCAGCAGCCGAGGTGAGGATGGGCCGCCGTGCGGGACCTGCTGTACTTGTGCGGGCGTGCGGTGCTGCGCCGCGTATGGACAGGCAGGTGCTTTCGTGAATGCAAAGGAAGTGTGCACACGCTTATTCGTCATTCCCATGCAGGCTGGCGCGGACGAGGGGCAGCCTGCGGCGTCACCGCCGGCGTCAGGCGCGACGCTCGAGGCCGTGGCCGCCTCGCCAGCAGCCGAGGTGAGGATGGGCCGCCGTGCGGGACCTGCTGTACTTGTGCGGGCGTGCGGTGCTGCGCCGCGTATGGACAGGCAGGTGCTTTCGTGAATGCAAACGAAGTGTGCACACGCTTACTCTTCATTCCCCTGCAGGCTGGCGCGAACGAGGGGCAGCCTGCGGCGTCACTGCCGGCGTCAGGCGCGACACTCGAGGCCGTGGCCGCCTCACCAGCAGCCGAGGTGAGGATGGGCCGCCGTGCGGGACCTGCTGTACTTGTGCGGGCGTGCGGTGCTGCGCCGCGTATGGACAGGCAGGTGCTTTCGTGAATGCAAACGAAGTGTGCACACGCTTTCTCTTCATTCCCCTGCAGGCTGGCGCGAACGAGGGGCAGCCTGCGGCGTCACCGCCGGCGTCAGGCGCGACGCTCGAGGCCGTGGCCGCCTCACCAGCAGCCGAGGTGAGGATGGGCCGCCGTGCGGGACCTGCTGTACTTGTGCGGGCGTGCGGTGCTGCGCCGCGTATGGACAGGCAGGTGCTTTCGTGAATGCAAACGAAGTGTGCACACGCTTTCTCTTCATTCCCCTGCAGGCTGGCGCGGACGAGGGGCAGCCTGTGGCGTCACCGCCGGCGTCAGGCGCGATGCTCGAGGCAGTGGCCGCCTCGCCAGCAGCCGAGGTGAGGATGGGCCGCCGTGCGGGACCTGCTGTACTTGTGCGGGCGTGCGGTGCTGCGCCGCGTATGGACAGGCAGGTGCTTTCGTGAATGCAAACGAAGTGTGCACACACTTACTCTTCATTCCCCTGCAGGCTGGCGCGGACGAGGGGCAGCCTGCGGCGTCACCGCCGGCGTCAGGCGCGACGCTCGAGGCCGTGGCCGCCTCGCCAGCAGCCGAGGTGAGGATGGGCCGCCATGCGGGACCTGCTGTACTTGTGCGGGCGTGCCGTGCTGCGCCGCGTATGGACAGGCAGGTGCTTTCGTGAATGCAAACGAAGTGTGCACACGTTTTCTCTTCATTCCCCTGCAGGCTGGCGCGGACGAGGGGCAGCCTGCGGCGTCACCGCCGGCGTCAGGCGCGACGCTTGAGGCAGTGGCCACCTCGCCAGCAGCCGAGGTGAGGATGGGCCGCCGTGCGGGACCTGCTGTACTTGTGCGGGCGTGCGGTGCTGCGCCGCGTATGGACAGGCAGGTGCTTTCGTGAATGCAAAGGAAGTGTGCACACGCTTATTCGTCATTCCCATGCAGGCTGGCACGGACGAGGGGCAGCCTGCGGCGTCACCGCCGGCGTCAGGCGCGACGCTCGAGGCAGTGGCCGCCTCGCCAGCAGCCGAGGTGAGGATGGGCCGCCGTGCGGGACCTGCTGTACTTGTGCGGTCGTGCGGTGCTGCGCCGTGTAGGGACAGGCAGGTGCTTTCGTGAATGCAAAGGAAGTGTGCACACGCTTTCTCTTCATTCCCCTGCAGGCTGGCGCGGACGAGGGGCAGCCTGCGGCGTCACCGCCGGCGTCAGGCGCGATGCTCGAGGCAGTGGCCGCCTCGCCAGCAGCCGAGGTGAGGATGGGCCGCTGTGCGGGACCTGGATGAGCCATGGAAGGACGGCTTAATGTCTGCATTGAAGGCACTCAAACAGATGCAGGGTGAGCTAACATTATCAGCTGGTGCTAGTTTCCTTGCCTGTACCAATATTTACAAGGTGCACACGTTCTGTGCAGATATCGCACAGCCTGTGGTCGAGGAACTTCAGCAGATGGATGAGGACTGCCAGGCTGGCGCGTGTCCGTGCAAGGACGGCCCGTTTACACCGTTCCGAGACGTCGTGCCCAAGGCGGCGGGCACTGAGACTCTGTTCGGAGAGCACAGCCTTCAGCCCTACTGCCAAATCAAAAACCCGATTGAGTAGGCTGACCAGGGGGTGTGAGGAAAGGTGCGGCAAATGTGTGCATTGCATGGGGGCATCGGACCGACGGCAGCCATGCACTTAACGTGAGGTTCAAGTGTGAAACAAGGGCTGTCCATGTCCGATGTGCGCTTATTGGCTGCTCTTACGGCGCTCAAGGATGGATGGGCCGGAGCGATTGTGCGTTGGTGCCTGTTGTGCGTAGCTAGGTGCCATGCCTATGGGAAAAAGGTAGTACATGACACGATTTCATGACGAAATGTTTCAGGCGCAGATGTGTGGGTATTTGTGATTGGTGAATTCCATAGGTGCGGGTCACGTCATTAGTTGGAAAGCTAAAGGTTGCTTGATAGGGTGCGCGGCGAACATTGATAGGGTGCGTGATAGTGTGTCACCAGGGTGAGGGCAACCCGGCATGTTTATGTCAAATGTGAATGTTGGCTTTAACACTTTATGGATACGGTGGACTCTGCAGGTTGGGTGCATTGCGCAGGCTTGGTTTCGGGCAACATTTTAACATGTGCAAGACCTCTGTTGTTGCGAACGCTCTCAACGGGACTTGGATGAATAAGTATGACCATGCGTGGGTAAAATTGTGATACAGCACAGACATTGAAGGCAAGGAGGCAACCTTGAAATGTGGGACACTGGGATCCGGATCCAGAATTCGACTGATGTCTTTCAGCAAGTAAGCTTTGTCTGGAGTCAGCGTAATATGACTGTCGAGTTAAATATTTTGCATTTGTTTACCTAATACATCAACCAACGCACCAACTTTCTGTTAGACTCTCCATACCATGGAGACCCAGGCCCACATTGGGCAGCAGCCTGACGGAGCAGCACCTCTTCAGATAAAAACTATTGTATCTGTTCATGTCAGTCTTGTACCGGTCGGTAATCTCTCTAGTGTTGGTCAGAAGCGCTCCTGGTCGGTCTGTTCCACAGACAACATTACTGAAACACCACTGGTCGAGCGACTTGAGTATCTGCCGAACACATTTTCGGCAAGCAAGGTTGACATATACGACTTCCGTGAGCACCAAAAGCCGACGTCCAACGGTGAGCAAGTCAAGTCATAGATTGACCGTCGCACTTTCCCATGGGCACCCAGGCATGTGCACTAATGCTTCGACATTATTATTCCATTTCACAATGTTATAATAAATCTCTCATTTAGTTTCCAGACGATTAATAACCAGCGACCTCTGCATCCAAATGTCCCTCAGAGGATTGGAACGAGACGAGCTCCGGTTCTCCACGGAACCTGCAGGCATACATCGAGCAAGTTCTGAAACAAGAAGTGATGACGACGACATGGAAAATGTGCAGGTCATCAAGAGCAGGAGCCGGTCGGCTGGGGCGAAGCTCAAGCCCGAGCTTTTGCATGCGGATTCACCTCATCTCTCATAAAACAGAAGCTGGCTTCAAGGTCGAGGAAGACATTAAGGCCTTTGAGCAGGCCAACTCCGGATTCAGGAGTGTGGTCAATGAGCACAAGCGCAATGGTTGAGTATTCAGCACGTCTCATTAGCTGAGCGTTTGAGGTTGTTCTAACATGCTCTACTACGATCCATTTTGCAGCTGGGGACCTCCTTTACCCACGCGACGCGAGAACGGGCGAACCGGTGCTGGTCGGGACTGGTGGTGATGGTGTACACCGGCCATCACAGAGTTTCTACACGTGCCCTGGCAGGTAGGCTTGCATACAACACTGGCATTATCAGTACAGCAACATGCCAATCGGTGGAGTGCATCTGTTGTTGTCCTGTTCACATTTCACTATCTTCCTTTGTCCAGGCATGTGGCGATGACCTTGTCTGAGGCATGTCCACTCAACTCGAGGGGCTTGCCGATGCAACCGTTCGAATACGGCCTGTTCGGGAACTACAACGAAGGCTACTCTGCCAACAAGCCGGCGATCGATGCATACCACCAGAGGGTGGTCGAAGAGGCAAAGAAGGCGGGCAAAAAGGTCAAGCACCCTGTTGGGATGTTCACATTCCCCGGACTCCCAAGGCCTTGTACAGCCAGGCCCAAAGGTGCGTCCACGTTGCCCAAGCAGGACTCTAGAGCCGTCTTGAGTCGCACATACCTTCATTAACTTCAACTGCTCGCAGCTACCCCTCGGAAGCCAAGGCCAACGCAAAGAAATGCTACAACAAGAAGCTGACTAAGGACGCGGACGACCTGAAGCAGTACACGGACAAGTTCAAGGAGCGCCGCCAGAACTGGGAAGAGAACTGCCGGCCCAGCTACGTGGCGATTGCGGATCAGTTGGAGGAGGTTGGCAAATGCTCGCGGTTCGCCCGGGTAAGCTTGGCTGCAGCTACCGGCACCTGGAGTAAATGGTGACATCACAATTTTATAAGTGCAGGCTGTGATCAAGGGCTCCTCAGTGCCGGAGCCACTCAAGACGTACCTGTACATTGGCTACTGCGACACCTGGTGGGAGGCCTACGAGTGGGTTTTGTCCAACACCAAGTGTAAGTGGTACATAAGTTCGTCGTATCCAAACTTGCATTTTGGCAGTGCTCCTGAGTGAATACTTTTACTCGCAGACACGCTCAGCGTGCAGCACTAGACTTCCACGGGATCAGCATGAAGTTGCTGCAGCAGAGAAGACGGCGCCGCTCAACCCTGCAGCACCGCCCGCGGCTGCCAACACTGTGGCGGCTCAGGTCGCATCCATGACGGAGCACCCCAAAACGGTGAGTATTGCTCCAGTGTCGCGTGTCATTTTCAATGATTTCATCTTTATCACATATGTCTTACTCTTGCACATGCAGACACCGGCAGCAGTTGCTTCGACTGGCCGCCGGCAGTGGGCACAAGCGGCCTCACGAGGAGGACTACGACCAGGAGCTTGACGCTTTGGAGACCGCATGGACGGCATCGCCGGCAGCCAACTCAGGGGCACCACGGCGGCGGGCCGGGGCCCACGTGGCGGGCCGGGGCCCACGGCGGCGGGCCAAGGGCCCACGGCGGCGGGGCCGGGGGCCCACGGTGGCGGGCCGGCGGCGGGCCAGGGGCCCACGGCGCGGGCCAGCGCACCACTGCAGTGGGCGGGGCCCATGGTGATGGGCCAGACGGCGCATATGCAGCCGCAGTTGCTCAGGTGGCGGTGCATATGGGCTCGGTGATGAGTACGAGGCGATGCATGAAGCTGCATTGGAGCAGGTGATGGCACAAGTGGGCAAGGGGGCACCTAGCGGCAGGGCCAGGGCCGGCCAGAAAGCCCTCTGGCAAGAACCCAAGGCAGGCAAGTTGGTCAGGTAGATGCCCCAGTACGACCCCGCATCAATCTTAGTGGGAAGGTGTACGACCTGCATCCATCGTATGGGGAAGGCAGTGGTCCGATTGAGTGGACTGGGCAGGACTGCATCTATGTTAGTGGGCAGGCGGTAGTCAGGTTGAGTGGACTTGGCACGAGCGACCTGCTACAGTGAGAAAGGCAGGCGTTAGTCAAGTAGGCGGGCTGGGTGTGACCTATATCTATGTTATTGAAAGGCGGTAGTCAAGTGGAGTGCATGGACCTGCTGTATCCGTTGAAAAGGCAGGCGGGTGGACTGGGTGCTTATGGGGGTGGACTGGGTATGTATCAGTTCGTGTAATATGACCGGTACGAGTCATACCAGGACCACAGACAGTCATGATGACCGGTACGAGTCATACCAGGACCACAGACAGTCATGATGGGCGGGACGGTATGACCAGCCACAGTCATGATGGCGGGATGGTATGACCAGCCACAGTCATGATGGGCGAGCGACAGTCATGATGGCGGCAGGGTATGACCAGCCACAGTCATAACGAACGCCATGAGCTTGCATGCCATGACTGAGCACGCAGTATGACTGGTCATATCGGGGTTTGGATGAATGGAAACAGGCAGTATGACTGCGGTATGACTGCACAGTACGACTGGCATGAGTCATTTTGTGCCCTTCCAGTCATTCTGTGGTCCGGTGAGTCATCCAGTTCTAGTCAT
>BDSI01000409.1:0-27954 GCA_003117195.1 Eudorina sp. 2006-703-Eu-15
CAATACCTTCACAGCATATTCGGCGCCGCACTTTATGCAATCCACGTTCTTTCGACCGGCAGGGTCCTGTATTAAGTCTTAAATAATTCATCTGCAAGGGTCTAAGTGTCAGGCGGCCCATAGCGCATCGATCCTGCCTCGCACCTAGCTATCATTATTGGAGGATGGAAACCCGGGCCACCCCAATACCTTCACAGCATATTCGGCGCCGCACTTTATGCAATCCACGTTCTTTCGACGGCAGGGTCCTGTATTAAGTCTTAAATAATTCATCTGCAAGGGTCTAAGTGTCAGGCGGCCCATAGCGCATCGATCCTGCCTCGCACCTAGCTATCATTATTGGGAGGATGGAAACCCGGGCCACCCCAATACCTTCACAGCATATTCGGCGCCGCACTTTATGCAATCCACGTTCTTTCGACCGCAGGGTCCTGTATTAAGTCTTAAATAATTCATCTGCAAGGTCTAAGTGTCAGGCGGCCCATAGCGCATCGATCCTGCCTCGCACCTAGCTATCATTATTGGGAGGATGGAAACCCGGGCCACCCAATACCTTCACAGCATATTCGGCGCCGCACTTTATGCAATCCACGTTCTTTTCGACCGCAGGGTCCTGTATTAAGTCTTAAATAATTCATCTGCAAGGGTCTAAGTGTCAGGCGGCCCATAGCGCATCGATCCTGCCTCGCACCTAGCTATCATTATTGGGAGGATGGAAACCCGGGCCACCCAATACTTCACAGCATATTCGGCGCCGCACTTTATGCAATCCACGTTCTTTCGACCGCAGGGTCCTGTATTAAGTCTTAAATAATTCATCTGCAAGGGTCTAAGTGTCAGGCGGCCCATAGCGCATCGATCCTGCCTCGCACCTAGCTATCATTATTGGGAGGATGGAAACCCGGGCCACCCCAATACCTTCACAGCATATTCGGCGCCGCACTTTATGCAATCCACGTTCTTTCGACCGGCAGGGTCCTGTATTAAGTCTTAAATAATTCATCTGCAAGGGTCTAAGTGTCAGGCGGCCCATAGCGCATCGATCCTGCCTCGCACCTAGCTATCATTATTGGGAGGATGGAAACCGGGCCACCCCAATACCTTCACAGCATATTCGGCGCCGCACTTTATGCAATCCACGTTCTTTCGACCGCAGGGTCCTGTATTAAGTCTTAAATAATTCATCTGCAAGGGTCTAAGTGTCAGGCGGCCCATAGCGCATCGATCCTGCCTCGCACCTAGCTATCATTATTGGGAGGATGGAAACCCGGGCCACCCCAATACCTTCACAGCATATTCGGCGCCGCACTTTATGCAATCCACGTTCTTTCGACCGGCAGGGTCCTGTATCAAGTCTTAAATAATTCATCTGCAAGGGTCTAAGTGTCAGGCGGCCCATAGCGCATCGATCCTGCCTCGCACCTAGCTATCATTATTGGGAGGATGGAAACCCGGGCCACCCCAATACCTTCACAGCATATTCGGCGCCGCACTTTATGCAATCCACGTTCTTTCGACCGGCAGGGTCCTGTATTAAGTCTTAAATAATTCATCTGCAAGGGTCTAAGTGTCAGGCGGCCCATAGCGCATCGATCCTGCCTCGCACCTAGCTATCATTATTGGGAGGATGGAAACCCGGGCCACCCCAATACCTTCACAGCATATTCGGCGCCGCACTTTATGCAATCCACGTTCTTTCGACCGGCAGGGTCCTGTATTAAGTCTTAAATAATTCATCTGCAAGGGTCTAAGTGTCAGGCGGCCCATAGCGCATCGATCCTGCCTCGCACCTAGCTATCATTATTGGGAGGATGGAAACCCGGGCCACCCCAATACCTTCACAGCATATTCGGCGCCGCACTTTATGCAATCCACGTTCTTTCGACCGGCAGGGTCCTGTATCAAGTCTTAAATAATTCATCTGCAAGGGTCTAAGTGTCAGGCGGCCCATAGCGCATCGATCCTGCCTCGCACCTAGCTATCATTATTGGGAGGATGGAAACCCGGGCCACCCCAATACCTTCACAGCATATTCGGCGCCGCACTTTATGCAATCCACGTTCTTTCGACCGGCAGGGTCCTGTATTAAGTCTTAAATAATTCATCTGCAAGGGTCTAAGTGTCAGGCGGCCCATAGCGCATCGATCCTGCCTCGCACCTAGCTATCATTATTGGAGGATGGAAACCCGGGCCACCCCAATACCTTCACAGCATATTCGGCGCCGCACTTTATGCAATCCACGTTCTTTCGACCGGCAGGGTCCTGTATTAAGTCTTAAATAATTCATCTGCAAGGGTCTAAGTGTCAGGCGGCCCATAGCGCATCGATCCTGCCTCGCACCTAGCTATCATTATTGGGAGGATGGAAACCCGGGCCACCCCAATACCTTCACAGCATATTCGGCGCCGCACTTTATGCAATCCACGTTCTTTCGACCGGCAGGGTCCTGTATTAAGTCTTAAATAATTCATCTGCAAGGGTCTAAGTGTCAGGCGGCCCATAGCGCATCGATCCTGCCTCGCACCTAGCTATCATTATTGGGAGGATGGAAACCCGGGCCACCCCAATACCTTCACAGCATATTCGGCGCCGCACTTTATGCAATCCACGTTCTTTCGACCGGCAGGGTCCTGTATTAAGTCTTAAATAATTCATCTGCAAGGGTCTAAGTGTCAGGCGGCCCATAGCGCATCGATCCTGCCTCGCACCTAGCTATCATTATTGGGAGGATGGAAACCCGGGCCACCCCAATACCTTCACAGCATATTCGGCGCCGCACTTTATGCAATCCACGTTCTTTCGACCGGCAGGGTCCTGTATTAAGTCTTAAATAATTCATCTGCAAGGGTCTAAGTGTCAGGCGGCCCATAGCGCATCGATCCTGCCTCGCACCTAGCTATCATTATTGGGAGGATGGAAACCCGGGCCACCCAATACCTTCACAGCATATTCGGCGCCGCACTTTATGCAATCCACGTTCTTTCGACCGGCAGGGTCCTGTATTAAGTCTTAAATAATTCATCTGCAAGGGTCTAAGTGTCAGGCGGCCCATAGCGCATCGATCCTGCCTCGCACCTAGCTATCATTATTGGGAGGATGGAAACCCGGGCCACCCAATACCTTCACAGCATATTCGGCGCCGCACTTTATGCAATCCACGTTCTTTCGACCGGCAGGGTCCTGTATTAAGTCTTAAATAATTCATCTGCAAGGGTCTAAGTGTCAGGCGGCCCATAGCGCATCGATCCTGCCTCGCACCTAGCTATCATTATTGGGAGGATGGAAACCCGGGCCACCCAATACCTTCACAGCATATTCGGCGCCGCACTTTATGCAATCCACGTTCTTTCGACCGGCAGGGTCCTGTATTAAGTCTTAAATAATTCATCTGCAAGGGTCTAAGTGTCAGGCGGCCCATAGCGCATCGATCCTGCCTCGCACCTAGCTATCATTATTGGAGGATGGAAACCCGGGCCACCCCAATACCTTCACAGCATATTCGGCGCCGCACTTTATGCAATCCACGTTCTTTCGACCGGCAGGGTCCTGTATTAAGTCTTAAATAATTCATCTGCAAGGGTCTAAGTGTCAGGCGGCCCATAGCGCATCGATCCTGCCTCGCACCTAGCTATCATTATTGGGAGGATGGAAACCCGGGCCACCCCAATACCTTCACAGCATATTCGGCGCCGCGCTTTATGCAATCCACGTTCTTTCGACCGGCAGGGTCCTGTATCAAGTCTTAAATAATTCATCTGCAAGGGTCTAAGTGTCAGGCGGCCCATAGCGCATCGATCCTGCCTCGCACCTAGCTATCATTATTGGGAGGATGGAAACCCGGGCCACCCCAATACCTTCACAGCATATTCGGCGCCGCACTTTATGCAATCCACGTTCTTTCGACCGGCAGGGTCCTGTATTAAGTCTTAAATAATTCATCTGCAAGGGTCTAAGTGTCAGGCGGCCATAGCGCATCGATCCTGCCTCGCACCTAGCTATCATTATTGGGAGGATGGAAACCCGGGCCACCCCAATACCTTCACAGCATATTCGGCGCCGCACTTTATGCAATCCACGTTCTTTCGACCGGCAGGGTCCTGTATTAAGTCTTAAATAATTCATCTGCAAGGTCTAAGTGTCAGGCGGCCATAGCGCATCGATCCTGCCTCGCACCTAGCTATCATTATTGGGAGGATGGAAACCCGGCCACCCCAATACCTTCACAGCATATTCGGCGCCGCGCTTTATGCAATCCACGTTCTTTCGACCGGCAGGGTCCTGTATTAAGTCTTAAATAATTCATCTGCAAGGGTCTAAGTGTCAGGCGGCCCATAGCGCATCGATCCTGCTCGCACCTAGCTATCATTATTGGGAGGATGGAAACCCGGGCCACCCCAATACCTTCACAGCATATTCGGCGCCGCGCTTTATGCAATCCACGTTCTTTCGACCGGCAGGGTCCTGTATTAAGTCTTAAATAATTCATCTGCAAGGGTCTAAGTGTCAGGCGGCCCATAGCGCATCGATCCTGCCTCGCACCTAGCTATCATTATTGGGAGGATGGAAACCGGGCCACCCCAATACCTTCACAGCATATTCGGCGCCGCGCTTTATGCAATCCACGTTCTTTCGACCGGCAGGGTCCTGTATTAAGTCTTAAATAATTCATCTGCAAGGGTCTAAGTGTCAGGCGGCCCATAGCGCATCGATCCTGCCTCGCACCTAGCTATCATTATTGGAGGATGGAAACCCGGGCCACCCCAATACCTTCACAGCATATTCGGCGCCGCGCTTTATGCAATCCACGTTCTTTTCGACCGGCAGGGTCCTGTATTAAGTCTTAAATAATTCATCTGCAAGGGTCTAAGTGTCAGGCGGCCCATAGCGCATCGATCCTGCCTCGCACCTAGCTATCATTATTGGGAGGATGGAAACCCGGGCCACCCCAATACCTTCACAGCATATTCGGCGCCGCGCTTTATGCAATCCACGTTCTTTCGACCGGCAGGGTCCTGTATTAAGTCTTAAATAATTCATCTGCAAGGGTCTAAGTGTCAGGCGGCCCATAGCGCATCGATCCTGCCTCGCACCTAGCTATCATTATTGGGAGGATGGAAACCCGGGCCACCCCAATACCTTCACAGCATATTCGGCGCCGCGCTTTATGCAATCCACGTTCTTTCGACCGGCAGGGTCCTGTATTAAGTCTTAAATAATTCATCTGCAAGGGTCTAAGTGTCAGGCGGCCCATAGCGCATCGATCCTGCCTCGCACCTAGCTATCATTATTGGGAGGATGGAAACCGGGCCACCCAATACCTTCACAGCATATTCGGCGCCGCGCTTTATGCAATCCACGTTTTTTCGACCGGCAGGGTCCTGTATTAAGTCTTAAATAATTCATCTGCAAGGGTCTAAGTGTCAGGCGGCCATAGCGCATCGATCCTGCCTCGCACCTAGCTATCATTATTGGGAGGATGGAAACCCGGGCCACCCCAATACCTTCACAGCATATTCGGCGCCGCGCTTTATGCAATCCACGTTCTTTCGACCGGCAGGTCCTGTATTAAGTCTTAAATAATTCATCTGCAAGGGTCTAAGTGTCAGGCGGCCCATAGCGCATCGATCCTGCCTCGCACCTAGCTATCATTATTGGAGGATGGAAACCCGGGCCACCCCAATACCTTCACAGCATATTCGGCGCCGCGCTTTATGCAATCCACATTCTTTCGACCGGCAGGTCCTGTATTAAGTCTTAAATAATTCATCTGCAAGGGTCTAAGTGTCAGGCGGCCATAGCGCATCGATCCTGCCTCGACCTAGCTATCATTATTGGAGGATGGAACCGGGCCACCCAATACCTTCACAGCATATTCGGCGCCGCGCTTTATGCAATCCACGTTCTTTCGACCGGCAGGTCCTGTATAAGTCTTAAATAATTCATCTGCAAGGGTCTAAGTGTCAGGCGGCCCATAGCGCATCGATCCTGCCTCGCACCTAGCTATCATTATTGGGAGGATGGAAACCCGGCCACCCAATACCTTCACAGCATATTCGGCGCCGCGCTTTATGCAATCCACGTTCTTTCGACCGGCGGTCCTGTATTAAGTCTTAAATAATTCATCTGCAAGGGTCTAAGTGTCAGGCGGCCATAGCGCATCGATCCTGCCTCGCACCTAGCTATCATTATTGGAGGATGGAAACCCGGGCCACCCAATACCTTCACAGCATATTCGGCGCCGCGCTTTATGCAATCCACGTTCTTTCGACCGGCACGGTCCTGTATTAAGTCTTAAATAATTCATCTGCAAGGGTCTAAGTGTCAGGCGGCCCATAGGCATCGATCCTGCCTGCACCTAGCTATCATTATTGGGAGGATGAAACCCGGCCACCCCAATACTTCACAGCATATTCGGCGCCGCGCTTTATGCAATCCACGTTTTCGACCGGCAGGTCCTGTATTAAGTCTTAAATAATTCATCTGCAAGGGTCTAAGTGTCAGGCGGCCATAGCGCATCGATCCTGCCTCGCACCTAGCTATCATTATTGGGAGGATGGAAACCCGGGCCACCCAATACTTCACAGCATATTCGGCGCCGCGCTTTATGCAATCCACGTTCTTTCGACCGGCAGGGTCCTGTATTAAGTCTTAAATAATTCATCTGCAAGGGTCTAAGTGTCAGGCGGCCCATAGCGCATCGATCCTGCCTCGCACCTAGCTATCATTATTGGGAGGATGGAAACCCGGGCCACCCCAATACCTTCACAGCATATTCGGCGCCGCGCTTTATGCAATCCACGTTTTTCGACCGGCAGGGTCCTGTATTAAGTCTTAAATAATTCATCTGCAAGGGTCTAAGTGTCAGGCGGCCCATAGCGCATCGATCCTGCCTCGCACCTAGCTATCATTATTGGGAGGATGGAAACCCGGGCCACCCAATACCTTCACAGCATATTCGGCGCCGCGCTTTATGCAATCCACGTTCTTTCGACCGGCAGGGTCCTGTATTAAGTCTTAAATAATTCATCTGCAAGGGTCTAAGTGTCAGGCGGCCATAGCGCATCGATCCTGCCTCGCACCTAGCTATCATTATTGGGAGGATGGAAACCCGGGCCACCCCAATACCTTCACAGCATATTCGGCGCCCGCTTTATGCAATCCACGTTTTTTCGACGGCAGGGTCCTGTATTAAGTCTTAAATAATTCATCTGCAAGGGTCTAAGTGTCAGGCGGCCCATAGCGCATCGATCCTGCCTCGCACCTAGCTATCATTATTGGGAGGATGGAAACCCGGCCACCCCAATACCTTCACAGCATATTCGGCGCCGCGCTTTATGCAATCCACATTCTTTCGACCGGCAGGGTCCTGTATTAAGTCTTAAATAATTCATCTGCAAGGGTCTAAGTGTCAGGCGGCCATAGCGCATCGATCCTGCTCGCACCTAGCTATCATTATTGGGAGGATGGAAACCCGGGCCACCCCAATACCTTCACAGCATATTCGGCGCCGCGCTTTATGCAATCCACGTTCTTTCGACGGCAGGGTCCTGTATTAAGTCTTAAATAATTCATCTGCAAGGGTCTAAGTGTCAGGCGGCCCATAGCGCATCGATCCTGCCTCGCACCTAGCTATCATTATTGGGAGGATGGAAACCCGGGCACCCCAATACCTTCACAGCATATTCGGCGCCGCACTTTATGCAATCCACGTTTTTTCGACCGGCAGGTCCTGTATTAAGTCTTAAATAATTCATCTGCAAGGGTCTAAGTGTCAGGCGGCCCATAGCGCATCGATCCTGCCTCGCACCTAGCTATCATTATTGGGAGGATGGAAACCCGGGCCACCCAATACCTTCACAGCATATTCGGCGCCGCGCTTTATGCAATCCACGTTCTTTCGACCGCAGGTCCTGTATTAAGTCTTAAATAATTCATCTGCAAGGGTCTAAGTGTCAGGCGGCCATAGCGCATCGATCCTGCCTCGCACCTAGCTATCATTATTGGGAGGATGGAAACCCGGGCCACCCAATACCTTCACAGCATATTCGGCGCCGCGCTTTATGCAATCCACGTTTTTTCGACCGGCAGGGTCCTGTATTAAGTCTTAAATAATTCATCTGCAAGGGTCTAAGTGTCAGGCGGCCCATAGCGCATCGATCCTGCTCGCACCTAGCTATCATTATTGGGAGGATGGAAACCGGCCACCCAATACTTCACAGCATATTCGGGGCGCCGCTTTATGCAATCACGTTTTTTCGACCGGCCAGGGTCTGTATTAGTCTTAAATAATTCATCTGCAAGGGTCTAAGTGTCAGGCGGCCCATAGCGCATCGATCCTGCCTCGCACCTAGCTATCATTATTGGGAGGATGGAAACCGGGCCACCCCAATACCTTCACAGCATATTCGGCGCCGCGCTTTATGCAATCCACGTTTTTTCGACGGCACGGGTCCTGTATTAAGTCTTAAATAATTCATCTGCAAGGGTCTAAGTGTCAGGCGGCCATAGCGCATCGATCCTGCCTGGCACCTAGCTATCATTATTGGGAGGATGGAAACCCGGGCCACCCAATACATTCACAGCATATTCGGCGCCGCGCTTTATGCAATCCACGTTCTTTTCGACCGGCACGGTCCTGTATTAAGTCTTAAATAATTCATCTGCAAGGGTCTAAGTGTCAGGCGGCCCATAGCGCATCGATCCTGCCTCGCACCTAGCTATCATTATTGGGAGGATGGAAACCCGGCCACCCAATACATTCACAGCATATTCGGCGCGCGCTTTATGCAATCCACAGTTTTTTCGACCGGCAGGTCCTGTATTAAGTCTTAAATAATTCATCTGCAAGGGTCTAAGTGTCAGGCGGCCCATAGCGCATCGATCCTGCCTCGCACCTAGCTATCATTATTGGGAGGATGGAAACCCGGGCCACCCAATACCTTCACAGCATATTCGGCGCCGCGCTTTATGCAATCCACGTTTTTCGACCGGCAGCGGTCCTGTATTAAGTCTTAAATAATTCATCTGCAAGGGTCTAAGTGTCAGGCGCCCATAGCGCATCGATCCTGCCTCGCACCTAGCTATCATTATTGGGAGGATGGAAACCCGGCCACCCCAATACCTTCACAGCATATTCGGCGCCGCGCTTTATGCAATCCACGTTTTTCGACCGGCAGGGTCTGTATTAAGTCTTAATAATTCATCTGCAAGGGTCTAAGTGTCAGGCGGCCCATAGCGCATCGATCCTGCCTCGCACCTAGCTATCATTATTGGGAGGATGGAAACCCGGCCACCCCAATACCTTCACAGCATATTCGGCGCCGCGCTTTATGCAATCACGTTTTTCGACCGGCAGGGTCCTGTATTAAGTCTTAAATAATTCATCTGCAAGGGTCTAAGTGTCAGGCGGCCATAGCGCATCGATCCTGCCTCGCACCTAGCTATCATTATTGGGAGGATGGAAACCCAGGCCACCCCAATACCTTCACAGCATATTCGGCGCCGCGCTTTATGCAATCCACGTTTTTTCGACCGGCAGGGTCCTGTATTAAGTCTTAAATAATTCATCTGCAAGGGTCTAAGTGTCAGGCGGCCCATAGCGCATCGATCCTGCCTCGCACCTAGCTATCATTATTGGGAGGATGGAAACCCGGGCCACCCCAATACCTTCACAGCATATTCGGCGCCGCGCTTTATGCAATCCACATTCTTTCGACCGGCAGGGTCCTGTATTAAGTCTTAAATAATTCATCTGCAAGGGTCTAAGTGTCAGGCGGCCCATAGCGCATCGATCCTGCCTCGGCACCTAGCTATCATTATTGGGAGGATGGAAACCCGGGCCACCCCAATACCTTCACAGCATATTCGGCGCCGCGCTTTATGCAATCCACGTTTTTTCGACGGCAGGGTCCTGTATTAAGTCTTAAATAATTCATCTGCAAGGGTCTAAGTGTCAGGCGGCCCATAGCGCATCGATCCTGCCTCGCACCTAGCTATTCATTATTGGGAGGATGGAAACCCGGGCCACCCAATACCTTCACAGCATATTCGGCGCCGCGCTTTATGCAATCCACGTTTTTCGACCGGCAGGGTCCTGTATTAAGTCTTAAATAATTCATCTGCAAGGGTCTAAGTGTCAGGCGGCCATAGCGCATCGATCCTGCTCGCACCTAGCTATCATTATTGGGAGGATGGAAACCCGGGCCACCCCAATACCTTCACAGCATATTCGGCGCCGCGCTTTATGCAATCCACGTTTTTTCGACCGGCAGGGTCCTGTATTAAGTCTTAAATAATTCATCTGCAAGGGTCTAAGTGTCAGGCGGCCATAGCGCATCGATCCTGCCTCGCACCTAGCTATCATTATTGGGAGGATGGAAACCCGGGCCACCCCAATACCTTCACAGCATATTCGGCGCCGCGCTTTATGCAATCCACGTTCTTTCGACCGGCACGGTCCTGTATTAAGTCTTAAATAATTCATCTGCAAGGGTCTAAGTGTCAGGCGGCCCGTAGCGCATCGATCCTGCCTCGCACCTAGCTATCATTATTGGGAGGATGGAAACCCGGGCACCCCAATACTTCACAGCATATTCGGCGCACGCTTTATGCAATCCACGTTCTTTCGACCGGCAGGGTCCTGTATTAAGTCTTAAATAATTCATCTGCAAGGGTCTAAGTGTCAGGCGGCCATAGCGCATCGATCCTGCCTCGCACCTAGCTATCATTATTGGGAGGATGGAAACCCGGCCACCCCAATACCTTCACAGCATATTCGGCGCCGCGCTTTATGCAATCCACGTTTTTCGACCGCAGGGTCCTGTATTAAGTCTTAAATAATTCATCTGCAAGGGTCTAAGTGTCAGGCGGCCCATAGCGCATCGATCCTGCCTCGCACCTAGCTATCATTATTGGAGGATGGAAACCCGGGCACCCCAATACCTTCACAGCATATTCGGCGCCGCGCTTTATGCAATCACGTTCTTTCGACCGGCAGGGTCCTGTATTAAGTCTTAAATAATTCATCTGCAAGGGTCTAAGTGTCAGGCGGCCCATAGCGCATCGATCCTGCCTCGCACCTAGCTATCATTATTGGGAGGATGGAAACCCGGCCACCCAATACCTTCACAGCATATTCGGCGCCGCGCTTTATGCAATCCACGTTCTTTCGACCGGCAGGGTCCTGTATTAAGTCTTAAATAATTCATCTGCAAGGGTCTAAGTGTCAGGCGGCCCATAGCGCATCGATCCTGCCTCGCACCTAGCTATCATTATTGGGAGGATGGAAACCCGGGCCACCCCAATACCTTCACAGCATATTCGGCGCCGCGCTTTATGCAATCCACATTCTTTCGACCGGCAGGGTCCTGTATTAAGTCTTAAATAATTCATCTGCAAGGGTCTAAGTGTCAGGCGGCCCATAGCGCATCGATCTGCCTCGCACCTAGCTATCATTATTGGAGGATGGAAACCCGGGCCACCCCAATACCTTCACAGCATATTCGGCGCCGCGCTTTATGCAATCCACGTTTTTTCGACGGCACGGTCCTGTATTAAGTCTTAAATAATTCATCTGCAAGGGTCTAAGTGTCAGGCGGCCCATAGCGCATCGATCCTGCCTCGCACCTAGCTATCATTATTGGGAGGATGGAAACCCGGGCCACCCCAATACCTTCACAGCATATTCGGCGCCCGCTTTATGCAATCCACGTTCTTTCGACCGGCAGGGTCCTGTATTAAGTCTTAAATAATTCATCTGCAAGGGTCTAAGTGTCAGGCGGCCATAGCGCATCGATCCTGCCTCGCACCTAGCTATCATTATTGGGAGGATGGAAACCCGGGCCACCCCAATACCTTCACAGCATATTCGCGCGCCGCTTATGCAATCCACTTTTTCGACGGCAGGGTCCTGTATTAAGTCTTAAATAATTCATCTGCAAGGGTCTAAGTGTCAGGCGGCCATAGCGCATCGATCCTGCCTCGCACCTAGCTATCATTATTGGAGGATGGAAACCCGGGCCACCCAATACCTTCACAGCATATTCGGCGCCGCGCTTTATGCAATCCACGTTTTTCGACCGGCAGGGTCCTGTATTAAGTCTTAAATAATTCATCTGCAAGGGTCTAAGTGTCAGGCGGCCCATAGCGCATCGATCCTGCCTCGCACCTAGCTATCATTATTGGGAGGATGGAAACCCGGCCACCCCAATACCTTCACAGCATATTCGGCGCCGCGCTTTATGCAATCCACGTTTTTTCGACCGGCACGGTCCTGTATTAAGTCTTAAATAATTCATCTGCAAGGGTCTAAGTGTCAGGCGGCCATAGCGCATCGATCCTGCCTCGCACCTAGCTATCATTATTGGGAGGATGGAAACCCGGCCACCCCAATACCTTCACAGCATATTCGGCGCCGCGCTTTATGCAATCCACGTTTTTTCGACCGCAGCGGTCCTGTATTAAGTCTTAATAATTCATCTGCAAGGGTCTAAGTGTCAGGCGGCCCATAGCGCATCGATCCTGCCTCGCACCTAGCTATCATTATTGGGAGGATGGAAACCCGGGCCACCCCAATACTTCACAGCATATTCGGCGCCGCGCTTTATGCAATCCACGTTTTTTCGACCGGCAGGGTCCTGTATTAAGTCTTAAATAATTCATCTGCAAGGGTCTAAGTGTCAGGCGGCCCATAGCGCATCGATCCTGCCTCGCACCTAGCTATCATTATTGGGAGGATGGAAACCCGGGCCACCCAATACCTTCACAGCATATTCGGCGCCGCGCTTTATGCAATCCACGTTCTTTCGACCGGCAGGGTCCTGTATTAAGTCTTAAATAATTCATCTGCAAGGGTCTAAGTGTCAGGCGGCCCATAGCGCATCGATCCTGCCTCGCACCTAGCTATCATTATTGGGAGGATGGAAACCCGGGCCACCCCAATACCTTCACAGCATATTCGGCGCCGCGCTTTATGCAATCCACGTTTTTTCGACCGGCAGGGTCCTGTATTAAGTCTTAAATAATTCATCTGCAAGGGTCTAAGTGTCAGGCGGCCATAGCGCATCGATCCTGCCTCGCACCTAGCTATCATTATTGGGAGGATGGAAACCCGGGCACCCAATACCTTCACAGCATATTCGGCGCCGCGCTTTATGCAATCCACGTTTTTTCGACCGGCAGGGTCCTGTATTAAGTCTTAAATAATTCATCTGCAAGGGTCTAAGTGTCAGGCGGCCCATAGCGCATCGATCCTGCCTCGCACCTAGCTATCATTATTGGGAGGATGGAAACCCGGCCACCCCAATACATTCACAGCATATTCGGCGCCGCGCTTTTATGCAATCCACGTTTTTTCGACCGGCAGGGTCCTGTATTAAGTCTTAAATAATTCATCTGCAAGGGTCTAAGTGTCAGGCGGCCCATAGCGCATCGATCCTGCTCGCACCTAGCTATCATTATTGGGAGGATGGAAACCCGGGCCACCCCAATACCTTCACAGCATATTCGGCGCCGCGCTTTATGCAATCCACGTTTTTTCGACCGGCAGGGTCCTGTATTAAGTCTTAAATAATTCATCTGCAAGGGTCTAAGTGTCAGGCGGCCATAGCGCATCGATCCTGCCTCGCACCTAGCTATCATTATTGGGAGGATGGAAACCAGGCCACCCCAATACCTTCACAGCATATTCGGCGCCGCGCTTTATGCAATCCACGTTTTTTCGACCGGCAGGGTCCTGTATTAAGTCTTAAATAATTCATCTGCAAGGGTCTAAGTGTCAGGCGGCCATAGCGCATCGATCCTGCCTCGCACCTAGCTATCATTATTGGGAGGATGGAAACCCAGGCCACCCCAATACCTTCACAGCATATTTGGCGCCACGCTTTATGCAATCCACGTTCTTTCGACCGGCAGGGTCCTGTATTAAGTCTTAAATAATTCATCTGCAAGGGTCTAAGTGTCAGGCGGCCATAGCGCATCGATCCTGCCTCGCACCTAGCTATCATTATTGGGAGGATGGAAACCCGGGCCACCCAATACCTTCACAGCATATTCGGCGCCGCGCTTTATGCAATCCACGTTTTTCGACCGCAGGGTCCTGTATTAAGTCTTAAATAATTCATCTGCAAGGGTCTAAGTGTCAGGCGGCCCATAGCGCATCGATCCTGCTCGCACCTAGCTATCATTATTGGGAGGATGGAAACCCGGGCCACCCCAATACCTTCACAGCATATTCGGCGCCGCGCTTTATGCAATCCACGTTTTTTCGACCGGCAGGGTCCTGTATTAAGTCTTAAATAATTCATCTGCAAGGGTCTAAGTGTCAGGCGGCCCATAGCGCATCGATCCTGCCTCGCACCTAGCTATCATTATTGGGAGGATGGAAACCCGGGCCACCCCAATACCTTCACAGCATATTCGGCGCCGCGCTTTATGCAATCCACGTTTTTCGACGGCAGGGTCCTGTATTAAGTCTTAAATAATTCATCTGCAAGGGTCTAAGTGTCAGGCGGCCCATAGCGCATCGATCCTGCTCGCACCTAGCTATCATTATTGGGAGGATGGAAACCGGGCCACCCCAATACCTTCACAGCATATTCGGCGCCGCGCTTTATGCAATCCACATTCTTTCGACCGGCAGGGTCCTGTATTAAGTCTTAAATAATTCATCTGCAAGGGTCTAAGTGTCAGGCGGCCCATAGCGCATCGATCCTGCCTCGCACCTAGCTATCATTATTGGGAGGATGGAAACCCGGGCCACCCCAATACCTTCACAGCATATTCGGCGCCGCGCTTTATGCAATCCACGTTCTTTCGACCGGCAGGGTCCTGTATTAAGTCTTAAATAATTCATCTGCAAGGGTCTAAGTGTCAGGCGGCCCATAGCGCATCGATCCTGCTCGCACCTAGCTATCATTATTGGGAGGATGGAAACCCGGGCACCCCAATACCTTCACAGCATATTCGGCGCCGCGCTTTATGCAATCCACGTTCTTTCGACCGGCAGGGTCCTGTATTAAGTCTTAAATAATTCATCTGCAAGGGTCTAAGTGTCAGGCGGCCATAGCGCATCGATCCTGCCTCGCACCTAGCTATCATTATTGGGAGGATGGAAACCCGGGCCACCCCAATACCTTCACAGCATATTCGGCGCCGCGCTTTATGCAATCCACGTTTTTTCGACCGGCAGGGTCCTGTATTAAGTCTTAAATAATTCATCTGCAAGGGTCTAAGTGTCAGGCGGCCCATAGCGCATCGATCCTGCCTCGCACCTAGCTATCATTATTGGGAGGATGGAAACCCGGGCCACCCCAATACCTTCACAGCATATTCGGCGCCGCGCTTTATGCAATCCACGTTTTTTCGACCGGCAGGGTCCTGTATTAAGTCTTAAATAATTCATCTGCAAGGGTCTAAGTGTCAGGCGGCCCATAGCGCATCGATCCTGCCTCGCACCTAGCTATCATTATTGGGAGGATGGAAACCCGGGCCACCCCAATACCTTCACAGCATATTCGGCGCCGCGCTTTATGCAATCCACATTCTTTCGACCGGCAGGGTCCTGTATTAAGTCTTAAATAATTCATCTGCAAGGGTCTAAGTGTCAGGCGGCCATAGCGCATCGATCCTGCCTCGCACCTAGCTATCATTATTGGGAGGATGGAAACCCGGGCCACCCAATACCTTCACAGCATATTCGGCGCCGCGCTTTATGCAATCCACGTTTTTCGACCGGCAGGTCCTGTATTAAGTCTTAATAATTCATCTGCAAGGGTCTAAGTGTCAGGCGGCCCATAGCGCATCGATCCTGCTCGCACCTAGCTATCATTATTGGGAGGATGGAAACCCGGCCACCCCAATACTTCACAGCATATTCGGCGCCGCGCTTTATGCAATCCACGTTTTTCGACCGGCAGGGTCCTGTATTAAGTCTTAAATAATTCATCTGCAAGGGTCTAAGTGTCAGGCGGCCCATAGCGCATCGATCCTGCCTCGCACCTAGCTATCATTATTGGGAGGATGGAAACCCGGCCACCCCAATACCTTCACAGCATATTCTGGCGCCGCGCTTTATGCAATCCACGTTTTTTCGACCGGCAGGGTCCTGTATTAAGTCTTAAATAATTCATCTGCAAGGGTCTAAGTGTCAGGCGGCCCATAGCGCATCGATCCTGCCTCGCACCTAGCTATCATTATTGGAGGATGGAAACCCGGCCACCCCAATACCTTCACAGCATATTCGGCGCGCGCTTTATGCAATCCACGTTCTTTCGACCGGCAGGGTCCTGTATTAAGTCTTAAATAATTCATCTGCAAGGGTCTAAGTGTCAGGCGGCCCATAGCGCATCGATCCTGCCTCGCACCTAGCTATCATTATTGGGAGGATGGAAACCCGGGCCACCCCAATACCTTCACAGCATATTCGGCGCCGCGCTTTATGCAATCCACGTTTTTTCGACCGGCAGGGTCCTGTATTAAGTCTTAAATAATTCATCTGCAAGGGTCTAAGTGTCAGGCGGCCATAGCGCATCGATCCTGCCTCGCACCTAGCTATCATTATTGGGAGGATGGAAACCCGGGCCACCCCAATACCTTCACAGCATATTCGGCGCCGCGCTTTATGCAATCCACATTCTTTTCGACGGCAGGTCCTGTATTAAGTCTTAAATAATTCATCTGCAAGGGTCTAAGTGTCAGGCGGCCCATAGCGCATCGATCCTGCCTCGCACCTAGCTATCATTATTGGGAGGATGGAAACCCGGGCCACCCCAATACCTTCACAGCATATTCGGCGCCGCGCTTTATGCAATCCACGTTTTTTCGACCGGCAGGGTCCTGTATTAAGTCTTAAATAATTCATCTGCAAGGGTCTAAGTGTCAGGCGGCCCATAGCGCATCGATCCTGCCTCGCACCTAGCTATCATTATTGGGAGGATGGAAACCCGGGCCACCCCAATACCTTCACAGCATATTCGGCGCCGCGCTTTATGCAATCCACGTTTTTTCGACCGGCAGGGTCCTGTATTAAGTCTTAAATAATTCATCTGCAAGGGTCTAAGTGTCAGGCGGCCCATAGCGCATCGATCCTGCCTCGCACCTAGCTATCATTATTGGGAGGATGGAAACCCGGGCCACCCAATACCTTCACAGCATATTCGGCGCCGCGCTTTATGCAATCCACGTTTTTTCGACCGGCAGGGTCCTGTATTAAGTCTTAAATAATTCATCTGCAAGGGTCTAAGTGTCAGGCGGCCCATAGCGCATCGATCCTGCCTCGCACCTAGCTATCATTATTGGGAGGATGGAAACCCGGGCCACCCCAATACCTTCACAGCATATTCGGCGCCGCGCTTTATGCAATCCACGTTCTTTCGACCGGCAGGGTCCTGTATTAAGTCTTAAATAATTCATCTGCAAGGGTCTAAGTGTCAGGCGGCCCATAGCGCATCGATCCTGCCTCGCACCTAGCTATCATTATTGGGAGGATGGAAACCCGGCCACCCCAATACCTTCACAGCATATTCGGCGCCGCGCTTTATGCAATCCACGTTCTTTCGACCGGCACGGTCCTGTATTAAGTCTTAAATAATTCATCTGCAAGGGTCTAAGTGTCAGGCGGCCCATAGCGCATCGATCCTGCCTCGCACCTAGCTATCATTATTGGGAGGATGGAAACCCGGGCCACCCCAATACCTTCACAGCATATTCGGCGCCGCGCTTTATGCAATCCACGTTTTTTCGACCGGCAGGTCCTGTATTAAGTCTTAAATAATTCATCTGCAAGGGTCTAAGTGTCAGGCGGCCCATAGCGCATCGATCCTGCCTCGCACCTAGCTATCATTATTGGGAGGATGGAAACCCGGCCACCCCAATACCTTCACAGCATATTCGGCGCCGCGCTTTATGCAATCCACGTTTTTTCGACCGGCAGGGTCCTGTATTAAGTCTTAAATAATTCATCTGCAAGGGTCTAAGTGTCAGGCGGCCCATAGCGCATCGATCCTGCCTCGCACCTAGCTATCATTATTGGGAGGATGGAAACCCGGGCCACCCCAATACCTTCACAGCATATTCGGCGCCGCGCTTTATGCAATCCACGTTTTTCGACCGGCAGGGTCCTGTATTAAGTCTTAAATAATTCATCTGCAAGGGTCTAAGTGTCAGGCGGCCCATAGCGCATCGATCCTGCCTCGCACCTAGCTATCATTATTGGGAGGATGGAAACCCGGGCCACCCCAATACCTTCACAGCATATTCGGCGCCGCGCTTTATGCAATCCACGTTCTTTTCGACCGGCACGGTCCTGTATTAAGTCTTAAATAATTCATCTGCAAGGGTCTAAGTGTCAGGCGGCCCATAGCGCATCGATCCTGCCTCGCACCTAGCTATCATTATTGGGAGGATGGAAACCCGGGCCACCCCAATACCTTCACAGCATATTCGGCGCCGCGCTTTATGCAATCCACGTTCTTTCGACCGGCAGGGTCCTGTATTAAGTCTTAAATAATTCATCTGCAAGGGTCTAAGTGTCAGGCGGCCCATAGCGCATCGATCCTG
Organism: Eudorina sp. 2006-703-Eu-15; assembly: GCA_003117195.1. Classification (NCBI taxonomy): domain Eukaryota; kingdom Viridiplantae; phylum Chlorophyta; class Chlorophyceae; order Chlamydomonadales; family Volvocaceae; genus Eudorina; species Eudorina sp. 2006-703-Eu-15. The sequence continues at coordinate 18,557 of BDSI01000409.1, forward strand.
CCTCGCACCTAGCTATCATTATTGGGAGGATGGAAACCCGGCCACCCCAATACCTTCACAGCATATTCGGCGCCGCGCTTTATGCAATCCACATTCTTTCGACCGGCACGGTCCTGTATTAAGTCTTAAATAATTCATCTGCAAGGGTCTAAGTGTCAGGCGGCCCATAGCGCATCGATCCTGCCTCGCACCTAGCTATCATTATTGGGAGGATGGAAACCCGGGCCACCCCAATACCTTCACAGCATATTCGGCGCCGCGCTTTATGCAATCCACGTTTTTTTCGACCGGCAGGGTCCTGTATTAAGTCTTAAATAATTCATCTGCAAGGGTCTAAGTGTCAGGCGGCCCATAGCGCATCGATCCTGCCTCGCACCTAGCTATCATTATTGGGAGGATGGAAACCCGGGCCACCCCAATACCTTCACAGCATATTCGGCGCCGCGCTTTATGCAATCCACGTTTTTTCGACCGGCAGCGGTCCTGTATTAAGTCTTAAATAATTCATCTGCAAGGGTCTAAGTGTCAGGCGGCCCATAGCGCATCGATCCTGCCTCGCACCTAGCTATCATTATTGGGAGGATGGAAACCCGGGCCACCCCAATACCTTCACAGCATATTCGGCGCCGCGCTTTATGCAATCCACGTTCTTTCGACGGCACGGTCCTGTATTAAGTCTTAAATAATTCATCTGCAAGGGTCTAAGTGTCAGGCGGCCCATAGCGCATCGATCCTGCCTCGCACCTAGCTATCATTATTGGGAGGATGGAAAACCCGGGCCACCCCAATACCTTCACAGCATATTCGGCGCCGCGCTTTATGCAATCCACGTTTCTTTCGACCGGCAGGGTCCTGTATTAAGTCTTAAATAATTCATCTGCAAGGGTCTAAGTGTCAGGCGGCCCATAGCGCATCGATCCTGCCTCGCACCTAGCTATCATTATTGGGAGGATGGAAACCCGGGCCACCCCAATACCTTCACAGCATATTCGGCGCCGCGCTTTATGCAATCCACGTTTTTTCGACCGGCAGGGTCCTGTATTAAGTCTTAAATAATTCATCTGCAAGGGTCTAAGTGTCAGGCGGCCCATAGCGCATCGATCCTGCCTCGCACCTAGCTATCATTATTGGGAGGATGGAAACCCGGGCCACCCCAATACCTTCACAGCATATTCGGCGCCGCGCTTTATGCAATCCACGTTTTTTCGACCGGCAGGGTCCTGTATTAAGTCTTAAATAATTCATCTGCAAGGGTCTAAGTGTCAGGCGGCCCATAGCGCATCGATCCTGCCTCGCACCTAGCTATCATTATTGGGAGGATGGAAACCCTGGCCACCCCAATACCTTCACAGCATATTCGGCGCCGCGCTTTATGCAATCCACGTTTTTTCGACCGGCAGGGTCCTGTATTAAGTCTTAAATAATTCATCTGCAAGGGTCTAAGTGTCAGGCGGCCCATAGCGCATCGATCCTGCCTCGCACCTAGCTATCATTATTGGAGGATGGAAACCCGGGCCACCCCAATACCTTCACAGCATATTCGGCGCCGCGCTTTATGCAATCCACGTTTTTTCGACCGGCAGGGTCCTGTATTAAGTCTTAAATAATTCATCTGCAAGGGTCTAAGTGTCAGGCGGCCCATAGCGCATCGATCCTGCCTCGCCACCTAGCTATCATTATTGGGAGGATGGAAACCCGGGCCACCCCAATACCTTCACAGCATATTCCGGCGCCGCGCTTTATGCAATCCACGTTTTTTCGACCGGCAGGGTCCTGTATTAAGTCTTAAATAATTCATCTGCAAGGGTCTAAGTGTCAGGGCGGCCCATAGCGGCATCGATCCTGCCTCGCACCTAGCTATCATTATTGGGAGGATGGAAACCCGGGCCACCCCAATACCTTCACAGCATATTCGGCGCCGCGCTTTTATGCAATCCACGTTTTTTCGGACCGGCAGGTCCTGTATTAAGTCTTAAATAAATTCATCTGCCAAGGGTCTAAGTGTCAGGCGGCCCATAGCGCATCGATCCTGCCTCGCACCTAGCTATCATTATTGGGAGGATGGAAACCCTGGCCACCCCAATACCTTCACAGCATATTTCGGCGCCGCGCTTTATGCAATCCACGTTTTTCGACCGGCACGGTCCTGTATTAAGTCTTAAATAATTCATCTGCAAGGGTCTAAGTGTCAGGCGGCCCATAGCGCATCGATCCTGCCTCGCACCTAGCTATCATTATTGGAGGATGGAAACCCGGGCCACCCCAATACCTTCACAGCATATTCGGCGCCGCGCTTTATGCAATCCACGTTTTTTCGACCGCAGGTCCTGTATTAAGTCTTAAATAATTCATCTGCAAGGGTCTAAGTGTCAGGCGCCCATAGCGCATCGATCCTGCCTCGCACCTAGCTATCATTATTGGGAGGATGGAAACCCGGGCCACCCCAATACCTTCACAGCATATTCGGCGCCGCGCTTTATGCAATCCACGTTTTTTCGACCGGCAGGGTCCTGTATTAAGTCTTAAATAATTCATCTGCAAGGGTCTAAGTGTCAGGCGGCCCATAGCGCATCGATCCTGCCTCGCACCTAGCTATCATTATTGGGAGGATGGAAACCCGGCCACCCAATACCTTCACAGCATATTCGGCGCCGCGCTTTATGCAATCCACGTTTTTTTCGACCGGCACGGTCCTGTATTAAGTCTTAAATAATTCATCTGCAAGGGTCTAAGTGTCAGGCGGCCCATAGCGCATCGATCCTGCCTCGCACCTAGCTATCATTATTGGGAGGATGGAAACCCGGGCCACCCCAATACCTTCACAGCATATTCGGCGCCGCGCTTTATGCAATCCACGTTTTTTCGACCGCACGGTCCTGTATTAAGTCTTAAATAATTCATCTGCAAGGGTCTAAGTGTCAGGCGGCCCATAGCGCATCGATCCTGCCTCGCACCTAGCTATCATTATTGGGAGGATGGAAACCCGGGCCACCCCAATACCTTCACAGCATATTCGGCGCGCGCTTTATGCAATCCACGTTTTTTCGACCGGCACGGTCCTGTATTAAGTCTTAAATAATTCATCTGCAAGGGTCTAAGTGTCAGGCGGCCCATAGCGCATCGATCCTGCCTCGCACCTAGCTATCATTATTGGGAGGATGGAAACCCGGGCCACCCCAATACCTTCACAGCATATTCGCTTTATGCAATCCACGTTTTTTCGACCGGCAGGGTCCTGTATTAAGTCTTAAATAATTCATCTGCAAGGGTCTAAGTGTCAGGCGGCCCATAGCGCATCGATCCTGCCTCGCACCTAGCTATCATTATTGGGAGGATGGAAACCCGGGCCACCCCAATACCTTCACAGCATATTCGCGCCGCGCTTTATGCAATCCACGTTTTTCGACCGGCACGGTCCTGTATTAAGTCTTAAATAATTCATCTGCAAGGGTCTAAGTGTCAGGCGGCCCATAGCGCATCGATCCTGCCTCGCACCTAGCTATCATTATTGGGAGGATGGAAACCCGGGCCACCCCAATACCTTCACAGCATATTCGGCGCCGCGCTTTATGCAATCCACATTTTTCGACCGGCAGGGTCCTGTATTAAGTCTTAAATAATTCATCTGCAAGGGTCTAAGTGTCAGGCGGCCCATAGCGCATCGATCCTGCCTCGCACCTAGCTATCATTATTGGGAGGATGGAAACCCGGGCCACCCCAATACCTTCACAGCATATTCGGCGCCGCGCTTTATGCAATCCACGTTTTTTCGACCGGCAGGGTCCTGTATTAAGTCTTAAATAATTCATCTGCAAGGGGTCTAAGTGTCAGGCGGCCCATAGCGCATCGATCCTGCCTCGCACCTAGCTATCATTATTGGAGGATGGAAACCCGGCCACCCCAATACCTTCACAGCATAGAATCCACGTTTTTCGACCGGCTTAAATAATTCATCTGTAGGCACCTTTATTGGAGGATGGAAACCCGGCCACCCAATACCTTCACAGCATATTTGGCGCCGCTTTATGCAATCCACATTTTTCGACCGCAGGGTCCTGTATTAAGTCTTAAATAATTCATCTGCAAGGGTCTAAGTGTCACCATAGCGCATCGGTCATTATTGGGAGGATGGCACAGCATACGCTTTATGCAATCCACGTTTGTCCTGTATTAAGTCTTAAATAATTCATCTGCAAGGGTCTAAGTGTCAGGCCATAGCGCATCGATCCTGCCTCGCACCTAGCTATCATTATTGGGAGGATGGAAACCCGGCCACCCCAATACCTTCACAGCATATTCGGCGCCGCGCTTTATGCAATCCACGTTTTTTCGACCGGCACGGTCCTGTATTAAGTCTTAAATAATTCATCTGCAAGGGTCTAAGTGTCAGGCGGCCCATAATCCCCTCGCACCTAGCTATCATTATTGGGAGGATGGAAACCCGGGCCACCCCAATACCTTCACAGCATATTCGCCGCGCTTTATGCAATCCACATTTTTCGACCGGCAGGGTCCTGTATTAAGTCTTAAATAATTCATCTGCAAGGGTCTAAGTGTCAGGCGGCCCATAGCGCATCGATCCTGCCTCGCACCTAGCTATCATTATTGGGAGGATGGAAACCCGGGCCACCCCAATACCTTCACAGCATATTCGGCGCCGCGCTTTATGCAATCCACGTTCTTTCGACCGGCACGGTCCTGTATTAAGTCTTAAATAATTCATCTGCAAGGGTCTAAGTGTCAGGCGGCCCATAGCGCATCGATCCTGCCTCGCACCTAGCTATCATTATTGGGAGGATGGAAACCCCGGGCCACCCCAATACCTTCACAGCATATTCGGCGCCGCGCTTTATGCAATCCACGTTTTTTTCGACCGGCAGGGTCCTGTATTAAGTCTTAAATAATTCATCTGCAAGGGTCTAAGTGTCAGGCGGCCCATAGCGCATCGATCCTGCCTCGCACCTAGCTATCATTATTGGGAGGATGGAAACCCGGGCCACCCCAATACCTTCACAGCATATTCGGCGCCGCGCTTTATGCAATCCACGTTTTTTCGACCGGCACGGTCCTGTATTAAGTCTTAAATAATTCATCTGCAAGGGTCTAAGTGTCAGGCGGCCCATAGCGCATCGATCCTGCCTCGCACCTAGCTATCATTATTGGGAGGATGGAAACCCGGGCCACCCCAATACCTTCACAGCATATTCGGCGCCGCGCTTTATGCAATCCACGTTTTTTCGACCGGCAGGGTCCTGTATTAAGTCTTAAATAATTCATCTGCAAGGGTCTAAGTGTCAGGCCCATAGCGCATCGATCCTGCCTCGCACCTAGCTATCATTATTGGGAGGATGGAAACCCGGGCCACCCCAATACCTTCACAGCATATTCGGCGCCGCTTTATGCAATCCACGTTTTTTCGACCGGCAGGGTCCTGTATTAAGTCTTAAATAATTCATCTGCAAGGGTCTAAGTGTCAGGCGGCCCATAGCGCATCGATCCTGCCTCGCACCTAGCTATCATTATTGGGAGGATGGAAACCGGGCCACCCCAATACCTTCACAGCATATTGGCGCCCGCTTTATGCAATCCACTTTTTTCGACCGGCAGGGTCCTGTATTAAGTCTTAAATAATTCATCTGCAAGGGTCTAAGTGTCAGGCGGCCCATAGCGCATCGATCCTGCCTCGCACCTAGCTATCATTATTGGGGAGGATGGAAACCCGGCCACCCCAATACCTTCACAGCATATTCGGCGCCGCGCTTTATGCAATCCACGTTTTTTCGACCGGCAGGGTCCTGTATTAAGTCTTAAATAATTCATCTGCAAGGGTCTAAGTGTCAGGCGGCCCATAGCGCATCGATCCTGCCTCGCACCTAGCTATCATTATTGGGAGGATGGAAACCGGGCCACCCCAATACCTTCACAGCATATTCGGCGCCGCGCTTTATGCAATCCACGTTTTTCGACCGGCAGGGTCCTGTATTAAGTCTTAAATAATTCATCTGCAAGGGGTGTCAGGCGGCCCATAGCGCATCGATCCTGCCTCGCACCTAGCTATCATTATTGGGAGGATGGAAACCCGGGCCACCCCAATACCTTCACAGCATATTCGGCGCCGCTTTATGCAATCCACATTTTTTCGACCGGCAGGGTCCTGTATTAAGTCTTAAATAATTCATCTGCAAGTCTAAGTGTCAGGCGGCCCATAGCGCATCGATCCTGCCTCCACCTAGCTATCATTAAGGATGGAAACCCGGCCACCCAATACCTTCACAGCATATTCGCGCCGCGCTTTATGCAATCCACGTTTTCCGGTCCTGTATTAAGTCTTAAATAATTCATCTGCAAGGGTCTAAGTGTCAGGCGGCCCATAGCGCATCGATCCTGCCTCGCACCTAGCTATCATTATTGGGAGGATGGAAACCCGGGCCACCCCAATACCTTCACAGCATATTCGGCGCCGCGCTTTATGCAATCCACATTCTTTCGACCGGCAGGTCCTGTATTAAGTCTTAAATAATTCATCTGCAAGGGTCTAAGTGTCAGGCGGCCCATAGCGCATCGATCCTGCCTCGCACCTAGCTATCATTATTGGGAGGATGGAAACCCGGGCACCCCAATACCTTCACAGCATATTCGGCGCCGCGCTTTATGCAATCCACGTTTTTTCGACCGGCAGGTCCTGTATTAAGTCTTAAATAATTCATCTGCAAGGGTCTAAGTGTCAGGCGGCCCATAGCGCATCGATCCTGCCTCGCACCTAGCTATCATTATTGGGAGGATGGAAACCCGGGCCACCCCAATACCTTCACAGCATATTCGGCGCCGCGCTTTATGCAATCCACGTTTCTTTCGACCGGCAGGGTCCTGTATTAAGTCTTAAATAATTCATCTGCAAGGGTCTAAGTGTCAGGCGGCCCATAGCGCATCGATCCTGCCTCGCACCTAGCTATCATTATTGGAGGATGGAAACCCGGCCACCCAATACCTTCACAGCATATTTGCGCCTTTATGCAATCCACGTTTTTTCGACCGGCAGGTCCTGTATTAAGTCTTAAATAATTCATCTGCAAGGGTCTAAGTGTCAGGCGGCCCATAGCGCATCGATCCTGCCTCGCACCTAGCTATCATTATTGGGAGGATGGAAACCCGGGCCACCCCAATACCTTCACAGCATAGGCGCCCGCGCTTTATGCAATCCACGTTTTTTCGACCGGCAGGGTCCTGTATTAAGTCTTAAATAATTCATCTGCAAGGGTCTAAGTGTCAGGCGGCCCATAGCGCATCGATCCTGCCTCGCACCTAGCTATCATTATTGGGAGGATGGAAACCCCGGCCACCCCAATACCTTCACAGCATATTCGGCGCCGCGCTTTATGCAATCCACGTTTTTTCGACCGGCAGGGTCCTGTATTAAGTCTTAAATAATTCATCTGCAAGGGTCTAAGTGTCAGGCGGCCCATAGCGCATCGATCCTGCCTCGCACCTAGCTATCATTATTGGGAGGATGGAAACCCGGGCCACCCCAATACCTTCACAGCATATTCGCGCGCCGCGCTTTATGCAATCCACGTTTTTTCGACCGGCAGGGTCCTGTATTAAGTCTTAAATAATTCATCTGCAAGGGTCTAAGTGTCAGGCGGCCCATAGCGCATCGATCCTGCCTCGCACCTAGCTATCATTATTGGGAGGATGGAAACCCGGGCCACCCCAATACCTTCACAGCATATTCGGCGCCGCGCTTTATGCAATCCACGTTTTTCGACCGGCAGGGTCCTGTATTAAGTCTTAAATAATTCATCTGCAAGGGTCTAAGTGTCAGGCGGCCCATAGCGCATCGATCCTGCCTCGCACCTAGCTATCATTATTGGAGGATGGAAACCCGGGCCACCCCAATACCTTCACAGCATATTCGGCGCCGCGCTTTATGCAATCCACGTTTTTTCGACCGGCAGGGTCCTGTATTAAGTCTTAAATAATTCATCTGCAAGGGTCTAAGTGTCAGGCGGCCCATAGCGCATCGATCCTGCCTCGCACCTAGCTATCATTATTGGAGGATGGAAACCCGGGCCACCCCAATACCTTCACAGCATATTTCGGCGCCGCGCTTTATGCAATCCACGTTTTTCGACCGGCAGGTCCTGTATTAAGTCTTAAATAATTCATCTGCAAGGGTCTAAGTGTCAGGCGGCCCATAGCGCATCGATCCTGCCTCGCACCTAGCTATCATTATTGGGAGGATGGAAACCCGGGCCACCCCAATACCTTCACAGCATATTCGGCGCCGCGCTTTATGCAATCCACGTTTTTTCGACCGGCAGGGTCCTGTATTAAGTCTTAAATAATTCATCTGCAAGGGTCTAAGTGTCAGGCGGCCCATAGCGCATCGATCCTGCCTCGCACCTAGCTATCATTATTGGGAGGATGGAAACCCGGGCCACCCCAATACCTTCACAGCATATTCGGCGCCGCGCTTTATGCAATCCACGTTTTTTCGACCGGCAGGGTCCTGTATTAAGTCTTAAATAATTCATCTGCAAGGGTCTAAGTGTCAGGCGGCCCATAGCGCATCGATCCTGCCTCGCACCTAGCTATCATTATTGGGAGGATGGAAACCCGGGCCACCCCAATACCTTCACAGCATATTCGGCGCCGCGCTTTATGCAATCCACGTTTTTTCGACCGGCACGGTCCTGTATTAAGTCTTAAATAATTCATCTGCAAGGGTCTAAGTGTCAGGCGGCCCATAGCGCATCGATCCTGCCTCGCACCTAGCTATCATTATTGGAGGATGGAAACCCGGGCCACCCCAATACCTTCACAGCATATTCGGCGCCGGCTTTATGCAATCCACATTTTTCGACCGGCACGGTCCTGTATTAAGTCTTAAATAATTCATCTGCAAGGGTCTAAGTGTCAGGCGGCCCATAGCGCATCGATCCTGCCTCGCACCTAGCTATCATTATTGGGAGGATGGAAACCCGGGCCACCCCAATACCTTCACAGCATATTCGGCGCCGCTTTATGCAATCCACGTTTCTTTCGACCGGCAGGGTCCTGTATTAAGTCTTAAATAATTCATCTGCAAGGGTCTAAGTGTCAGGCGGCCCATAGCGCATCGATCCTGCCTCGCACCTAGCTATCATTATTGGAGGATGGAAACCCGGCCACCCCAATACTTCACAGCATATTCGGCGCCGCGCTTTATGCAATCCACGTTTTTTCGACCGGCAGGGTCCTGTATTAAGTCTTAAATAATTCATCTGCAAGGGTCTAAGTGTCAGGCGGCCCATAGCGCATCGATCCTGCCTCGCACCTAGCTATCATTATTGGAGATGGAAACCCGGCCACCCCAATACCTTCACAGCATATTCGGCGCCACGCTTTATGCAATCCAC
>BDSI01000410.1:0-27951 GCA_003117195.1 Eudorina sp. 2006-703-Eu-15
CTGCCAGCCGACCCCGAGCTACAGCCCTCCCATGCAATTCCGGTCGGAATACCACCGTCACCAAATGCCCCAAACTTGGCAGGTGCATTATTCGTCGCATATCAATGCCATATGTCCATTTGGGGCCGAAATTCGGGGTCGCATTTTGGGGGGTTGTGGCTCGCCAGCCGACCCCGAGCTACAGCCCTCCCATGCAATTCGGGTCGGAATACCACCATCACCAAATGCCCCCAAACTTGGCAGGTGCATTATTCGTCGCAAATCAATGCCATATGTCCATTTTGGGGCCGAAATTCGGGTCGCATTTTGGGGGGTTGTGGCTCGCCAGCCGACCCCGAGCTACAGCCCTCCATGCAATTCGGGTCGGGAATACCACCCATCACCAAATGCCCCGCAAACTTGGCAGGTGCATTATTCGTTGGCATATCAATGCCATATGTCCATTTTGGGGCCGAAATTCGGGTCGCATTTTGGGGGTTTGTGGCTCGCCAGCCGACGCCGAGCTAGCAGCCCTCCATGCAATTCGGGTCGAAATACCACCGTCACCAAATGCCCCAAACTTGCAGGTGCATTATTCGTCGCAAATCAATGCCATATGTCCATTTTGGGCCGAAATTCGGGGTCGCATTTTGGGGGTGTGACGCGCCAGCCGACCCGAGCTACAGCCCTCCCATGCAATTCGGGTCGGAATACCACCGTCACCAAATGCCCCCAAACTTGCAGGTGCATTATTCGTCGCATATCAATGCCATATGTCCATTTGGGGGCCGAAATTCGGGGTCGCATTTTGGGGGGTTGTGGCTCGCCAGCCGACCCCGAGCTACAGCCCTCCCATGCAATTCGGTTCGAATACCATCACCAAATGCCCCCAAACTTGGCAGGTGCATTATTCGTCGCATATCAATGCCATATGTCCATTTTGGGGCCGAAATTCGGGGTCGCATTTTGGGGGGTTGTGGCTCGCCAGCCGACCCCGAGCTACAGCCCTCCATGCAATTCGGGTCGGAATACCACCGTCACCAAATGCCCCCAAACTTGGCAGGTGCATTATTCGTCGCATATCAATGCCATATGTCCATTTTGGGGCCGAAATTTCGGGGTCGCATTTTGGGGGTTGTGGCTCGCCAGCCGACCCGAGCTACAGCCCTCCCATGCAATTCCGGTCGGAATACCACCGTCACCAAATGCCCCAAACTTGCAGGTGCATTATTCGTCGCAAATCATGCCATATGTCCATTGGTTCGGGTCGCATTTTGGGGGTTGTGACTCGCACCGTCAGCCCTCCATGGCAATTCGGGTCGAATACCACCGTTGCCCAAACTTGGCAGGTGCATTATTCGTCGCAATCAATGCCATATGTCCATTTGGGGGCCGAAATTCGGGGTCGCATTTTGGGGGTTGTGGCTCGCCAGCCGACCCGAGCTACAGCCCTCCCATGCAATTCCGGTCGGAATACCACCGTCACCAAATGCCCCAAACTTGGCAGGTGCATTATTCGTCGCATATCAATGCCATATGTCCATTTTGGGGCCGAAATTCGGGGTCGCATTTTGGGGGTTGTGGCTCGCCAGCCGACCCCGAGCTACAGCCCTCCCATGCAATTCGGGTCGGAATACCACCATCACCAAATGCCCCAAACTTGGCAGGTGCATTATTCGTCGCAATATCAATGCCATATGTCCATTTTGGGCCGAAATTCGGGGTCGCATTTTGGGGGGTTGTGGCTCGCCAGCCGACCCCGAGCTACAGCCCTCCCATGCAATTCCGGTCGGAATACCACCGTCACCAAATGCCCCCAAACTTGGCAGGTGCATTATTCGTCGCAAATCAATGCCATATGTCCATTTTGGGGCCGAAATTCGGGGTCGCATTTTGGGGGGTGTGGGCTCGCCAGCCGACCCCGAGCTACAGCCCTCCCATGCAATTCGGTCGGAATACCACCATCACCAAATGCCCCCAAACTTGGCAGGTGCATTATTCGTCGCATATCAATGCCATATGTCCATTTTGGGGCCGAAATTCGGGGTCGCATTTTGGGGGGTTGTGGCTCGCCAGCCGACCCCGAGCTACAGCCCTCCCATGCAATTCCGGTCGGAATACCACCGTCACCAAATGCCCCCAAACTTGGCAGGTGCATTATTCGTCGCAAATCAATGCCATATGTCCATTTTGGGGCCGAAATTCGGGGTCGCATTTTGGGGGTTGTGGCTCGCCAGCCGACCCCGAGCTACAGCCCTCCCATGCAATTCGGGTCGGAATACCACCGTCACCAAATGCCCCCAAACTTGGCAGGTGCATTATTCGTCGCAAATCAATGCCATATGTCCATTTTGGGGCCGAAATTCGGGTCGCATTTTGGGGGGTTGTGGCTCGCCAGCCGACCCCGAGCTACAGCCCTCCCATGCAATTCCGGTCGGAATACCACCATCACCAAATGCCCCCAAACTTGCAGGTGCATTATCGTCGCATATCAATGCCATATGTCCATTTTGGGGCCGAAATTCGGGGTCGCATTTTGGGGGGTTGTGGCTCGCCAGCCGACCCGAGCTACAGCCTCCCATGCAATTCCGGTCGGAATACCACCATCACCAAATGCCCCCAAACTTGGCAGGTGCATTATTCGTCGCATATCAATGCCATATGTCCATTTTGGGGCCGAAATTCGGGGTCGCATTTTGGGGGGTTGTGGCTCGCCAGCCGACCCCGAGCTACAGCCCTCCCATGCAATTCCGGTCGGAATACCACCATCACCAAATGCCCCCAAACTTGGCAGGTGCATTATTCGTCGCATATCAATGCCATATGTCCATTTTGGGGCCGAAATTCGGGTCGCATTTTGGGGGGTTGTGGCTCGCCAGCCGACCCCGAGCTACAGCCCTCCCATGCAATTCCGGTCGGAATACCACCATCACCAAATGCCCCCAAACTTGGCAGGTGCATTATTCGTCGCATATCAATGCCATATGTCCATTTTGGGGCCGAAATTCGGGGTCGCATTTTGGGGGGTTGTGGCTCGCCAGCCGACCCCGAGCTACAGCCCTCCCATGCAATTCGGTCGGAATACCACCATCACCAAATGCCCCCAAACTTGGCAGGTGCATTATTCGTCGCATATCAATGCCATATGTCCATTTTGGGGCCGAAATTCGGGGTCGCATTTTGGGGGGTTGTGGCTCGCCAGCCGACCCCGAGCTACAGCCCTCCATGCAATTCCGGTCGGAATACCACCGTCACCAAATGCCCCCAAACTTGGCAGGTGCATTATTCGTCGCAAATCAATGCCATATGTCCATTTTGGGGCCGAAATTCGGGGTCGCATTTTGGGGGGTTGTGGCTCGCCAGCCGACCCCGAGCTACAGCCCTCCCATGCAATTCGGGTCGGAATACCACCGTCACCAAATGCCCCCAAACTTGGCAGGTGCATTATTCGTCGCATATCAATGCCATATGTCCATTTTGGGGCCGAAATTCGGGGTCGCATTTTGGGGGTTGTGGCTCGCCAGCCGACCCCGAGCTACAGCCCTCCCATGCAATTCGGGTCGGAATACCACCGTCACCAAATGCCCCCAAACTTGGCAGGTGCATTATTCGTCGCATATCAATGCCATATGTCCATTTTGGGGCCGAAATTCGGGGTCGCATTTTGGGGGGTTGTGGCTCGCCAGCCGACCCCGAGCTACAGCCCTCCCATGCAATTCGGTCGGAATACCACCGTCACCAAATGCCCCCAAACTTGGCAGGTGCATTATTCGTCGCATATCAATGCCATATGTCCATTTTGGGGCCGAAATTCGGGGTCGCATTTTGGGGGGTTGTGGCTCGCCAGCCGACCCCGAGCTACAGCCCTCCCATGCAATTCGGGTCGGAATACCACCATCACCAAATGCCCCCAAACTTGGCAGGTGCATTATTCGTCGCAAATCAATGCCATATGTCCATTTTGGGGCCGAAATTCGGGGTCGCATTTTGGGGGTTGTGGCTCGCCAGCCGACCCCGAGCTACAGCCCTCCCATGCAATTCGGGTCGGAATACCACCATCACCAAATGCCCCCAAACTTGGCAGGTGCATTATTCGTCGCATATCAATGCCATATGTCCATTTTGGGGCCGAAATTCGGGGTCGCATTTTGGGGGTTGTGGCTCGCCAGCCGACCCCGAGCTACAGCCCTCCCATGCAATTCCGGTCGGAATACCACCGTCACCAAATGCCCCCAAACTTGGCAGGTGCATTATTCGTCGCAAATCAATGCCATATGTCCATTTTGGGGCCGAAATTCGGGGTCGCATTTTGGGGGGTTGTGGCTCGCCAGCCGACCCGAGCTACAGCCCTCCCATGCAATTCGGGTCGGAATACCACCGTCACCAAATGCCCCCAAACTTGGCAGGTGCATTATTCGTCGCAAATCAATGCCATATGTCCATTTTGGGGCCGAAATTCGGGGTCGCATTTTGGGGGGTTGTGGCTCGCCAGCCGACCCCGAGCTACAGCCCTCCCATGCAATTCGGGTCGGAATACCACCATCACCAAATGCCCCCAAACTTGGCAGGTGCATTATTCGTCGCATATCAATGCCATATGTCCATTTTGGGGCCGAAATTCGGGTCGCATTTTGGGGGGTTGTGGCTCGCCAGCCGACCCCGAGCTACAGCCCTCCCATGCAATTCGGGTCGGAATACCACCGTCACCAAATGCCCCCAAACTTGGCAGGTGCATTATTCGTCGCAAATCAATGCCATATGTCCATTTTGGGGCCGAAATTCGGGGTCGCATTTTGGGGGGTTGTGGCTCGCCAGCCGACCCGAGCTACAGCCCTCCCATGCAATTCGGGTCGGAATACCACCGTCACCAAATGCCCCCAAACTTGGCAGGTGCATTATTCGTCGCATATCAATGCCATATGTCCATTTTGGGGCCGAAATTCGGGGTCGCATTTTGGGGGGTTGTGGCTCGCCAGCCGACCCGAGCTACAGCCCTCCCATGCAATTCCGGTCGGAATACCACCGTCACCAAATGCCCCAAACTTGGCAGGTGCATTATTCGTCGCATATCAATGCCATATGTCCATTTTGGGGCCGAAATTCGGGGTCGCATTTTGGGGGGTTGTGGCTCGCCAGCCGACCCCGAGCTACAGCCCTCCCATGCAATTCGGGTCGGAATACCACCATCACCAAATGCCCCCAAACTTGGCAGGTGCATTATTCGTCGCATATCAATGCCATATGTCCATTTTGGGGCCGAAATTCGGGGTCGCATTTTGGGGGGTTGTGGCTCGCCAGCCGACCCCGAGCTACAGCCCTCCCATGCAATTCGGGTCGGAATACCACCGTCACCAAATGCCCCAAACTTGGCAGGTGCATTATTCGTCGCATATCAATGCCATATGTCCATTTTGGGGCCGAAATTCGGGGTCGCATTTTGGGGGGTTGTGGCTCGCCAGCCGACCCCGAGCTACAGCCCTCCCATGCAATTCGGGTCGGAATACCACCGTCACCAAATGCCCCCAAACTTGGCAGGTGCATTATTCGTCGCAAATCAATGCCATATGTCCATTTTGGGGCCGAAATTCGGGGTCGCATTTTGGGGGTTGTGGCTCGCCAGCCGACCCGAGCTACAGCCCTCCCATGCAATTCGGGTCGGAATACCACCGTCACCAAATGCCCCAAACTTGCAGGTGCATTATTCGTCGCATATCAATGCCATATGTCCATTTTGGGGCCGAAATTCGGGGTCGCATTTTGGGGGGTTGTGGCTCGCCAGCCGACCCGAGCTACAGCCCTCCCATGCAATTCCGGTCGGAATACCACCGTCACCAAATGCCCCCAAACTTGGCAGGTGCATTATTCGTCGCATATCAATGCCATATGTCCATTTTGGGGCCGAAATTCGGGTCGCATTTTGGGGGGTTGTGGCTCGCCAGCCGACCCCGAGCTACAGCCCTCCATGCAATTCGGGTCGGAATACCACCGTCACCAAATGCCCCCAAACTTGGCAGGTGCATTATTCGTCGCATATCAATGCCATATGTCCATTTTGGGGCCGAAATTCGGGGTCGCATTTTGGGGGGTTGTGGCTCGCCAGCCGACCCCGAGCTACAGCCCTCCCATGCAATTCGGGTCGGAATACCACCGTCACCAAATGCCCCCAAACTTGGCAGGTGCATTATTCGTCGCAATCAATGCCATATGTCCATTTTGGGGCCGAAATTCGGGTCGCATTTTGGGGGGTTGTGGCTCGCCAGCCGACCCGAGCTACAGCCCTCCCATGCAATTCGGTCGGATACCACCGTCACCAAATGCCCCAAACTTGGCAGGTGCATTATTCGTCGCAAATCAATGCATATGTCCATTTTGGGCCGAAATTCGGGTCGCATTTTGGGGGTTGTGACTCGCCAGCCGACCCGAGCTACAGCCCTCCCATGCAATTCGGGTCGGAATACCACCATCACCAAATGCCCCAAACTTGGCAGGTGCATTATTCGTCGCATATCAATGCCATATGTCCATTTTGGGGCCGAAATTCGGGGTCGCATTTTGGGGGTTGTGGCTCGCCAGCCGACCCCGAGCTACAGCCCTCCCATGCAATTCCGGTCGGAATACCACCGTCACCAAATGCCCCCAAACTTGGCAGGTGCATTATTCGTCGCATATCAATGCCATATGTCCATTTTGGGGCCGAAATTCGGGGTCGCATTTTGGGGGGTTGTGGCTCGCCAGCCGACCCCGAGCTACAGCCCTCCCATGCAATTCGGTCGGAATACCACCGTCACCAAATGCCCCAAACTTGGCAGTGCATTATTCGTCGCAATATCAATGCCATATGTCCATTTTGGGCCGAAATTCGGGTCGCATTTTGGGGGGTTGTGACTCGCCAGCCGACCCCGAGCTACAGCCCTCCCATGCAATTCGGTCGGAATACCACCGTCACCAAATGCCCCCAAACTTGGCAGGTGCATTATTCGTCGCATATCAATGCCATATGTCCATTTTGGGGCCGAAATTCGGGTCGCATTTTGGGGGGTTGTGGCTCGCCAGCCGACCCCGAGCTACAGCCCTCCATGCAATTCGGTCGAATACCACCATCACCAAATGCCCCCAAACTTGGCAGGTGCATTATTCGTCGCAAATCAATGCCATATGTCCATTTTGGGGCCGAAATTCGGGGTCGC
This sequence comes from Eudorina sp. 2006-703-Eu-15, assembly GCA_003117195.1. Lineage (NCBI taxonomy): Eukaryota > Viridiplantae > Chlorophyta > Chlorophyceae > Chlamydomonadales > Volvocaceae > Eudorina > Eudorina sp. 2006-703-Eu-15. The sequence goes on from BDSI01000410.1 coordinate 7,167, forward strand.
ATTTTGGGGGGTTGTGGCTCGCCAGCCGACCCCGAGCTACAGCCCTCCCATGCAATTCGGTCGGAATACCACCGTCACCAAATGCCCCCAAACTTGGCAGGTGCATTATTCGTCGCATATCAATGCCATATGTCCATTTTGGGGCCGAAATTCGGGGTCGCATTTTGGGGGGTTGTGGCTCGCCAGCCGACCCCGAGCTACAGCCCTCCATGCAATTCGGTCGGAATACCACCGTCACCAAATGCCCCCAAACTTGGCAGGTGCATTATTCGTCGCATATCAATGCCATATGTCCATTTTGGGGCCGAAATTCGGGGTCGCATTTTGGGGGGTTGTGGCTCGCCAGCCGACCCCGAGCTACAGCCCTCCCATGCAATTCGGTCGGAATACCACCGTCACCAAATGCCCCCAAACTTGGCAGGTGCATTATTCGTCGCATATCAATGCCATATGTCCATTTTGGGGCCGAAATTCGGGGTCGCATTTTGGGGGGTTGTGGCTCGCCAGCCGACCCCGAGCTACAGCCTCCCATGCAATTCGGGTCGGAATACCACCATCACCAAATGCCCCCAAACTTGGCAGGTGCATTATTCGTCGCATATCAATGCCATATGTCCATTTTGGGGCCGAAATTCGGGGTCGCATTTTGGGGGTTGTGGCTCGCCAGCCGACCCCGAGCTACAGCCCTCCCATGCAATTCGGGTCGGAATACCACCATCACCAAATGCCCCCAAACTTGGCAGGTGCATTATTCGTCGCATATCAATGCCATATGTCCATTTTGGGGCCGAAATTCGGGGTCGCATTTTGGGGGGTTGTGGCTCGCCAGCCGACCCGAGCTACAGCCCTCCCATGCAATTCCGGTCGGAATACCACCGTCACCAAATGCCCCCAAACTTGGCAGGTGCATTATTCGTCGCATATCAATGCCATATGTCCATTTTGGGGCCGAAATTCGGGGTCGCATTTTGGGGGTTGTGGCTCGCCAGCCGACCCGAGCTACAGCCCTCCCATGCAATTCCGGTCGGAATACCACCGTCACCAAATGCCCCCAAACTTGGCAGGTGCATTATTCGTCGCAAATCAATGCCATATGTCCATTTTGGGGCCGAAATTCGGGGTCGCATTTTGGGGGGTTGTGACTCGCCAGCCGACCCCGAGCTACAGCCCTCCCATGCAATTCGGTCGGAATACCACCGTCACCAAATGCCCCCAAACTTGGCAGGTGCATTATTCGTCGCATATCAATGCCATATGTCCATTTTGGGGCCGAAATTCGGGGTCGCATTTTGGGGGGTTGTGGCTCGCCAGCCGACCCCGAGCTACAGCCCTCCCATGCAATTCGGGTCGGAATACCACCATCACCAAATGCCCCCAAACTTGGCAGGTGCATTATTCGTCGCATATCAATGCCATATGTCCATTTTGGGGCCGAAATTCGGGGTCGCATTTTGGGGGTTGTGGCTCGCCAGCCGACCCCGAGCTACAGCCCTCCCATGCAATTCGGTCGGAATACCACCGTCACCAAATGCCCCCAAACTTGGCAGGTGCATTATTCGTCGCATATCAATGCCATATGTCCATTTTGGGGCCGAAATTCGGGGTCGCATTTTGGGGGGTTGTGACTCGCCAGCCGACCCGAGCTACAGCCCTCCCATGCAATTCGGTCGGAATACCACCGTCACCAAATGCCCCCAAACTTGGCAGGTGCATTATTCGTCGCATATCAATGCCATATGTCCATTTTGGGCCGAAATTCGGGGTCGCATTTTGGGGGTTGTGGCTCGCCAGCCGACCCCGAGCTACAGCCCTCCCATGCAATTCGGGTCGGAATACCACCATCACCAAATGCCCCAAACTTGGCAGGTGCATTATTCGTCGCATATCAATGCCATATGTCCATTTTGGGGCCGAAATTCGGGGTCGCATTTTGGGGGGTTGTGGCTCGCCAGCCGACCCCGAGCTACAGCCCTCCCATGCAATTCCGGTCGGAATACCACCGTCACCAAATGCCCCAAACTTGGCAGGTGCATTATTCGTCGCAAATCAATGCCATATGTCCATTTTGGGGCCGAAATTCGGGGTCGCATTTTGGGGGTTGTGGCTCGCCAGCCGACCCCGAGCTACAGCCCTCCCATGCAATTCCGGTCGGAATACCACCGTCACCAAATGCCCCCAAACTTGGCAGGTGCATTATTCGTCGCATATCAATGCCATATGTCCATTTTGGGCCGAAATTCGGGGTCGCATTTTGGGGGGTTGTGGCTCGCCAGCCGACCCCGAGCTACAGCCCTCCCATGCAATTCGGGTCGGAATACCACCATCACCAAATGCCCCCAAACTTGGCAGGTGCATTATTCGTCGCAATATCAATGCCATATGTCCATTTTGGGGCCGAAATTCGGGGTCGCATTTTGGGGGGTTGTGGCTCGCCAGCCGACCCCGAGCTACAGCCCTCCCATGCAATTCGGGTCGGAATACCACCATCACCAAATGCCCCCAAACTTGGCAGGTGCATTATTCGTCGCATATCAATGCCATATGTCCATTTTGGGGCCGAAATTCGGGTCGCATTTTGGGGGGTTGTGCTCGCCAGCCGACCCCGAGCTACAGCCCTCCCATGCAATTCGGGTCGGAATACCACCGTCACCAAATGCCCCCAAACTTGGCAGGTGCATTATTCGTCGCAAATCAATGCCATATGTCCATTTTGGGGCCGAAATTCGGGGTCGCATTTTGGGGGTTGTGGCTCGCCAGCCGACCCCGAGCTACAGCCCTCCCATGCAATTCGGGTCGGAATACCACCATCACCAAATGCCCCCAAACTTGGCAGGTGCATTATTCGTCGCAAATCAATGCCATATGTCCATTTTGGGGCCGAAATTCGGGTCGCATTTTGGGGGGTTGTGGCTCGCCAGCCGACCCCGAGCTACAGCCCTCCCATGCAATTCGCGGTCGGAATACCACCGTCACCAAATGCCCCCAAACTTGGCAGGTGCATTATTCGTCGCATATCAATGCCATATGTCCATTTTGGGGCCGAAATTCGGGTCGCATTTTGGGGGTTGTGCTCGCCAGCCGACCCCGAGCTACAGCCCTCCCATGCAATTCCGGTCGGAATACCACCGTCACCAAATGCCCCCAAACTTGGCAGGTGCATTATTCGTCGCAAATCAATGCCATATGTCCATTTTGGGGCCGAAATTCGGGTCGCATTTTGGGGGGTTGTGACTCGCCAGCCGACCCCGAGCTACAGCCCTCCCATGCAATTCCGGTCGGAATACCACCGTCACCAAATGCCCCCAAACTTGGCAGGTGCATTATTCGTCGCATATCAATGCCATATGTCCATTTTGGGGCCGAAATTCGGGTCGCATTTTGGGGGTTGTGCTCGCCAGCCGACCCCGAGCTACAGCCCTCCCATGCAATTCGGGTCGGAATACCACCATCACCAAATGCCCCCAAACTTGGCAGGTGCATTATTCGTCGCAAATCAATGCCATATGTCCATTTTGGGGCCGAAATTCGGGGTCGCATTTTGGGGGGTTGTGGCTCGCCAGCCGACCCCGAGCTACAGCCCTCCCATGCAATTCGGGTCGGAATACCACCATCACCAAATGCCCCAAACTTGGCAGGTGCATTATTCGTCGCATATCAATGCCATATGTCCATTTTGGGGCCGAAATTCGGGGTCGCATTTTGGGGGTTGTGGCTCGCCAGCCGACCCCGAGCTACAGCCCTCCCATGCAATTCCGGTCGGAATACCACCATCACCAAATGCCCCCAAACTTGGCAGGTGCATTATTCGTCGCAAATCAATGCATATGTCCATTTTGGGGCCGAAATTCGGGTCGCATTTTGGGGGTTGTGGCTCGCCAGCCGACCCCGAGCTACAGCCCTCCCATGCAATTCGGGTCGGAATACCACCATCACCAAATGCCCCCAAACTTGGCAGGTGCATTATTCGTCGCATATCAATGCCATATGTCCATTTTGGGGCCGAAATTCGGGTCGCATTTTGGGGGTTGTGCTCGCCAGCCGACCCCGAGCTACAGCCCTCCCATGCAATTCCGGTCGGAATACCACCGTCACCAAATGCCCCAAACTTGGCAGGTGCATTATTCGTCGCATATCAATGCCATATGTCCATTTTGGGGCCGAAATTCGGGTCGCATTTTGGGGGGTTGTGCTCGCCAGCCGACCCGAGCTACAGCCCTCCCATGCAATTCGGTCGGAATACCACCATCACCAAATGCCCCCAAACTTGGCAGGTGCATTATTCGTCGCATATCAATGCCATATGTCCATTTTGGGGCCGAAATTCGGGGTCGCATTTTGGGGGGTTGTGGCTCGCCAGCCGACCCCGAGCTACAGCCCTCCCATGCAATTCGGGTCGGAATACCACCATCACCAAATGCCCCCAAACTTGGCAGGTGCATTATTCGTCGCAAATCAATGCCATATGTCCATTTTGGGCCGAAATTCGGGGTCGCATTTTGGGGGTTGTGGCTCGCCAGCCGACCCCGAGCTACAGCCCTCCCATGCAATTCCGGTCGGAATACCACCGTCACCAAATGCCCCCAAACTTGGCAGGTGCATTATTCGTCGCATATCAATGCCATATGTCCATTTTGGGGCCGAAATTCGGGGTCGCATTTTGGGGGGTGTGGCTCGCCAGCCGACCCCGAGCTACAGCCCTCCCATGCAATTCGGGTCGGAATACCACCATCACAAATGCCCCAAACTTGGCAGGTGCATTATTCGTCGCATATCAATGCCATATGTCCATTTTGGGGCCGAAATTCGGGGTCGCATTTTGGGGGGTTGTGGCTCGCCAGCCGACCCCGAGCTACAGCCCTCCCATGCAATTCGGGTCGGAATACCACCATCACCAAATGCCCCCAAACTTGGCAGGTGCATTATTCGTCGCATATCAATGCCATATGTCCATTTTGGGGCCGAAATTCGGGGTCGCATTTTGGGGGGTTGTGGCTCGCCAGCCGACCCCGAGCTACAGCCCTCCCATGCAATTCGGGTCGGAATACCACCATCACCAAATGCCCCCAAACTTGGCAGGTGCATTATTCGTCGCATATCAATGCCATATGTCCATTTTGGGGCCGAAATTCGGGGTCGCATTTTGGGGGGTTGTGGCTCGCCAGCCGACCCCGAGCTACAGCCCTCCCATGCAATTCGGGTCGGAATACCACCATCACCAAATGCCCCCAAACTTGGCAGGTGCATTATTTCGCAATCATGCCATATGTCCATTTGGGGCCGAAATTCGGGTCGCATTTGGGGGTGTGACTCGCCAGCGACCCCGAGCTACAGCCCTCCCATGCAATTCCGGTCGGAATACCACCGTCACCAATGCCCCCAAACTTGGCAGGTGCATTATTCGTCGCAAATCAATGCCATATGTCCATTTTGGGGCCGAAATTCGGGGTCGCATTTTGGGGGTTGTGGCTCGCCAGCCGACCCCGAGCTACAGCCCTCCCATGCAATTCGGGTCGGAATACCACCATCACCAAATGCCCCCAAACTTGGCAGGTGCATTATTCGTCGCATATCAATGCCATATGTCCATTTTGGGGCCGAAATTCGGGTCGCATTTTGGGGGGTTGTGCTCGCCAGCCGACCCGAGCTACAGCCCTCCCATGCAATTCCGGTCGGAATACCACCATCACCAAATGCCCCCAAACTTGGCAGGTGCATTATTCGTCGCAAATCAATGCCATATGTCCATTTTGGGGCCGAAATTCGGGGTCGCATTTTGGGGGGTTGTGGCTCGCCAGCCGACCCCGAGCTACAGCCTCCCATGCAATTCCGGTCGGAATACCACCGTCACCAAATGCCCCCAAACTTGGCAGGTGCATTATTCGTCGCAAATCAATGCCATATGTCCATTTTGGGCCGAAATTCGGGTCGCATTTTGGGGGGTTGTGCTCGCCAGCGACCCCGAGCTACAGCCCTCCCATGCAATTCGGGTCGGAATACCACCATCACCAAATGCCCCCAAACTTGGCAGGTGCATTATTCGTCGCATATCAATGCCATATGTCCATTTTGGGGCCGAAATTCGGGGTCGCATTTTGGGGGGTTGTGGCTCGCCAGCCGACCCCGAGCTACAGCCCTCCCATGCAATTCCCGGTCGGAATACCACCGTCACCAAATGCCCCCAAACTTGGCAGGTGCATTATTCGTCGCATATCAATGCCATATGTCCATTTTGGGGCCGAAATTCGGGTCGCATTTTGGGGGTTGTGGCTCGCCAGCCGACCCCGAGCTACAGCCCTCCATGCAATTCGGGTCGGAATACCACCATCACCAAATGCCCCCAAATTGGCAGGTGCATTATTCGTCGCATATCAATGCCATATGTCCATTTTGGGGCCGAAATTCGGGGTCGCATTTTGGGGGTTGTGGCTCGCCAGCCGACCCCGAGCTACAGCCCTCCCATGCAATTCGGTCGAATACCATCCACCAAATGCCCCCAAACTTGGCAGGTGCATTATTCGTCGCATATCAATGCCATATGTCCATTTTGGGGCCGAAATTCGGGGTCGCATTTTGGGGGGTTGTGGCTCGCCAGCCGACCCCGAGCTACAGCCCTCCCATGCAATTCGGGTCGGAATACCACCATCACCAAATGCCCCCAAACTTGGCAGGTGCATTATTCGTCGCAATATCAATGCCATATGTCCATTTTGGGGCCGAAATTCGGGTCGCATTTTTGGGGGTTGTGGCTCGCCAGCCGACCCGAGCTACAGCCCTCCCATGCAATTCGGGTCGGAATACCACCATCACCAAATGCCCCCAAACTTGGCAGGTGCATTATTCGTCGCAAATCAATGCCATATGTCCATTTTGGGGCCGAAATTCGGGGTCGCATTTTGGGGGGTTGTGGCTCGCCAGCCGACCCGAGCTACAGCCCTCCATGCAATTCCGGTCGGAATACACCATCACCAAATGCCCCCAAACTTGGCAGGTGCATTATTCGTCGCAAATCAATGCCATATGTCCATTTTGGGGCCGAAATTCGGGGTCGCATTTTGGGGGTTGTGACTCGCCAGCCGACCCCGAGCTACAGCCCTCCATGCAATTCGGGTCGGAATACCACCATCACCAAATGCCCCCAAACTTGGCAGGTGCATTATTCGTCGCATATCAATGCCATATGTCCATTTGGGGCCGAAATTCGGGGTCGCATTTTGGGGGTTGTGGCTCGCCAGCCGACCCCGAGCTACAGCCCTCCCATGCAATTTCGGTCGGAATACCACCATCACCAAATGCCCCAAACTTGGCAGGTGCATTATTCGTCGCAATATCAATGCCATATGTCCATTTTGGGCCGAAATTCGGGGTCGCATTTTGGGGGGTTGTGGCTCGCCAGCCGACCCGAGCTACAGCCCTCCCATGCAATTCGGGTCGGAATACCACCATCACCAAATGCCCCCAAACTTGGCAGGTGCATTATTCGTCGCATATCAATGCCATATGTCCATTTTGGGGCCGAAATTCGGGTCGCATTTTGGGGGGTTGTGCTCGCCAGCCGACCCCGAGCTACAGCCAAATACGCCCCCAAACTTGGCAGCATTATTCGTCGCATATCAATGGGCCGAAATTTTGGATTTAATGCCCCAAACTTGGCAGTGCATTATTCGTCGCACAATGCCATATGTCCATTTTGGGGCCGAAATTCGGGGTTTGTGGCTCGCCAGCCGACCCCGAGCTACAGCCCTCCCATGCAATGGGTCGGAATACCACCATCACCAAATGCCCCAAACTTGGCAGGTGCATTATTCGTCGCATATCAATGCCATATGTCCATTTTGGGGCCGAAATTCGGGGTCGCATTTTGGGGGGTTGTGGCTCGCCAGCCGACCCCGAGCTACAGCCCTCCCATGCAATTCGGGTCGGAATACCACCATCACCAAATGCCCCCAAACTTGGCAGGTGCATTATTCGTCGCATATCAATGCCATATGTTTTGGGCCGAAATTCGGGGTCGCATTTTGGGGGGTTGTGGCTCGCAGCCGACGCCCGAGCTACAGCCCTCCCATGCAATTCGGGTCGGAATACCACCATCACCAAATGCCCCCAAACTTGGCAGGTGCATTATCGTCGCATATCAATGCCATATGTCCATTTTGGGGCCGAAATTCGGGGTCGCATTTTGGGGGGTTGTGGCTCGCCAGCCGACCCCGAGCTACAGCCCTCCCATGCAATTCGGGTCGGAATACCACCATCACCAAATGCCCCCAAACTTGGCAGGTGCATTATTCGTCGCATATCAATGCCATATGTCCATTTTGGGGCCGAAATTCGGGGTCGCATTTTGGGGGGTTGTGGCTCGCCAGCCGACCCCGAGCTACAGCCCTCCCATGCAATTCCGGTCGGAATACCACCGTCACCAAATGCCCCCAAACTTGGCAGGTGCATTATTCGTCGCATATCAATGCCATATGTCCATTTTGGGGCCGAAATTCGGGGTCGCGTTTTGGGGGTTGTGCTCGCCAGCCGACCCCGAGCTACAGCCCTCCCATGCAATTCGGTCGGAATACCACCATCACCAAATGCCCCCAAACTTGGCAGGTGCATTATCGTCGCATATCAATGCCATATGTCCATTTTGGGGCCGAAATTCGGGTCGCATTTTGGGGGTTGTGGCTCGCCAGCCGACCCCGAGCTACAGCCCTCCCATGCAATTCGGGTCGGAATACCACCATCACCAAATGCCCCCAAACTTGGCAGGTGCATTATTCGTCGCATATCAATGCCATATGTCCATTTTGGGGCCGAAATTCGGGGTCGCATTTTGGGGGTTGTGGCTCGCCAGCCGACCCCGAGCTACAGCCCTCCCATGCAATTCGGGTCGGAATACCACCGTCACCAAATGCCCCCAAACTTGGCAGGTGCATTATTCGTCGCAAATCAATGCCATATGTCCATTTTGGGGCCGAAATTCGGGGTCGCATTTTGGGGGGTTGTGGCTCGCCAGCCGACCCCGAGCTACAGCCCTCCCATGCAATTCGGTCGGAATACCACCATCACCAAATGCCCCCAAACTTGGCAGGTGCATTATTCGTCGCATATCAATGCCATATGTCCATTTTGGGGCCGAAATTCGGGGTCGCATTTTGGGGGTTGTGGCTCGCCAGCCGACCCCGAGCTACAGCCCTCCCATGCAATTCGGGTCGGAATACCACCATCACCAAATGCCCCAAAACTTGGCAGGTGCATTATTCGTCGCAAATCAATGCCATATGTCCATTTTGGGGCCGAAATTCGGGGTCGCATTTTGGGGGTTGTGCTCGCCAGCCGACCCCGAGCTACAGCCCTCCCATGCAATTCGGGTCGGAATACCACCATCACCAAATGCCCCCAAACTTGGCAGGTGCATTATTCGTCGCATATCAATGCCATATGTCCATTTGGGGGCCGAAATTCCGGGGTCGCATTTTGGGGGTTGTGGCTCGCCAGCCGACCCCGAGCTACAGCCCTCCCATGCAATTCGGTCGGAATACCACCATCACCAAATGCCCCCAAACTTGGCAGGTGCATTATTCGTCGCATATCAATGCCATATGTCCATTTTGGGGCCGAAATTCGGGGTCGCATTTTGGGGGTTGTGCTCGCCAGCCGACCCCGAGCTACAGCCCTCCCATGCAATTCGGTCGGAATACCACCATCACCAAATGCCCCCAAACTTGGCAGGTGCATTATTCGTCGCATATCAATGCCATATGTCCATTTTGGGGCCGAAATTCGCGGGTCGCATTTTGGGGGGTTGTGGCTCGCCAGCCGACCCCGAGCTACAGCCCTCCCATGCAATTCCGGTCGGAATACCACCGTCACCAAATGCCCCCAAACTTGGCAGGTGCATTATTCGTCGCAAATCAATGCCATATGTCCATTTTGGGCCGAAATTCGGGTCGCATTTTGGGGGTTGTGGCTCGCAGCCGACCCTGAGCTACAGCCCTCCCATGCAATTCCGGTCGGAATACCACCAGTCACCAAATGCCCCCAAACTTGGCAGGTGCATTATTCGTCGCATATCAATGCCATATGTCCATTTTGGGGCCGAAATTCGGGGTCGCATTTTGGGGGGTTGTGGCTCGCCAGCCGACCCGAGCTACAGCCCTCCCATGCAATTCGGTCGGAATACCACCATCACCAAATGCCCCCAAACTTGGCAGGTGCATTATTCGTCGCATATCAATGCCATATGTCCATTTTGGGCCGAAATTCGGGGTCGCATTTTGGGGGGTTGTGGCTCGCCAGCCGACCCCGAGCTACAGCCCTCCCATGCAATTCGGGTCGGAATACCACCATCACCAAATGCCCCCAAACTTGCAGGTGCATTATTCGTCGCATATCAATGCCATATGTCCATTTTGGGGCCGAAATTCGGGTCGCATTTTGGGGGGTTGTGGCTCGCCAGCCGACCCCGAGCTACAGCCCTCCCATGCAATTCGCGGTCGGAATACCACCATCACCAAATGCCCCCAAACTTGGCAGGTGCATTATTCGTCGCATATCAATGCCATATGTCCATTTTGGGGCCGAAATTCGGGGTCGCATTTTGGGGGTTGTGGCTCGCCAGCCGACCCGAGCTACAGCCCTCCCATGCAATTCGGGTCGGAATACCACCATCACCAAATGCCCCAAACTTGGCAGGTGCATTATTCGTCGCATATCAATGCCATATGTCCATTTTGGGGCCGAAATTCGGGTCGCATTTTGGGGGGTTGTGGCTCGCCAGCCGACCCCGAGCTACAGCCCTCCCATGCAATTCGGGTCGGAATACCACCATCACAAATGCCCCCAAACTTGGCAGGTGCATTATTCGTCGCATATCAATGCCATATGTCCATTTTGGGGCCGAAATTCGGGGTCGGTCGCATTTTGGGGGGTTGTGCTCGCCAGCCGACCCCGAGCTACAGCCCTCCCATGCAATTCGCGGTCGGAATACCACCATCACCAAATGCCCCCAAACTTGGCAGGGCATTATTCGTCGCATATCAATGCCATATGTCCATTTTGGGCCGAAATTCGGGTCGCATTTTGGGGGGTTGTGACTCGCCAGCCGACCCCGAGCTACAGCCCTCCCATGCAATTCCGGTCGGAATACCACCGTCACCAAATGCCCCCAAACTTGCAGGTGCATTATTCGTCGCATATCAATGCCATATGTCCATTTGGGGCCGAAATTCGGGTCGCATTTGGGGGGTTGTGGCTCGCCAGCCGACCCTGAGCTACAGCCCTCCCATGCAATTCCGGTCGGAATACCACCGTCACAAATGCCCCCAAACTTGGCAGGTGCATTATTTCGTCGCAATTCAATGCCATATGTCCATTTGGGGCCGAAATCGGGTCGCATTTTGGGGGGTTGTGCTCGCCAGCCGACCCCGAGCTACAGCCCTCCCATGCAATTCGGTCGAATACCACCATCACCAAATGCCCCCCAAACTTGGCAGGTGCATTATTCGTCGCATAATCAATGCCATATGTCCATTTTGGGGCCGAAATTCGGGGTCGCATTTTGGGGGTTGTGGCTCGCCAGCCGACCCCGAGCTACAGCCCTCCCATGCAATTCGCGGTCGGAATACCACCATCACCAAATGCCCCCAAACTTGGCAGGTGCATTATTCGTCGCATATCAATGCCATATGTCCATTTTTGGGCCGAAATTCGGGTCGCATTTTGGGGGTTGTGACTCGCCAGCCGACCCGAGCTACAGCCCTCCCATGCAATTCGGTCGGAATACCACCGTCACCAAATGCCCCCAAACTTGGCAGGTGCATTATTCGTCGCAAATCAATGCCATATGTCCATTTTGGGGCCGAAATTCGGGGTCGCATTTTGGGGGGGTTGTGGCTCGCCAGCCGACCCGAGCTACAGCCCTCCCATGCAATTCGGTCGGAATACCACCATCACAAATGCCCCCAAACTTGGCAGGTGCATTATTCGTCAATCAATGCCATATGTCCATTTTGGGGCCGAAATTCGGGTCGCATTTTGGGGGGTTGTGGCTCGCCAGCCGACCCGAGCTACAGCCCTCCCATGCAATTCGGGTCGGAATACCACCATCACCAAATGCCCCCAAACTTGGCAGGTGCATTATTCGTCGCAAATTCAATGCCATATGTCCATTTTGGGGCCGAAATTCGGGGTCATTTTTGGGGGTTGTGGCTCGCCAGCCGACCCGAGCTACAGCCCTCCCATGCAATTCCGGTCGGAATACCACCGTCACCAAATGCCCCCAAACTTGGCAGGTGCATTATTCGTCGCATATCAATGCCATATGTCCATTTTGGGGCCGAAATTCGGGGTCGCATTTTGGGGGTTGTGGCTCGCCAGCCGACCCGAGCTACAGCCCTCCCATGCAATTCGGTCGGAATACCACCATCACCAAATGCCCCCAAACTTGGCAGGTGCATTATTCGTCGCATATCAATGCCATATGTCCATTTTGGGGCCGAAATTCGGGTCGCATTTTGGGGGGTTGTGGCTCGCCAGCCGACCCGAGCTACAGCCCTCCATGCAATTCGGTCGGAATACCACCGTCACCAAATGCCCCCAAACTTGGCAGGTGCATTATTCGTCGCATATCAATGCCATATGTCCATTTTGGGGCCGAAATTCGGGGTCGCATTTTGGGGGGTTGTGGCTCGCCAGCCGACCCCGAGCTACAGCCCTCCCATGCAATTCCGGTCGGAATACCACCGTCACCAAATGCCCCCAAACTTGGCAGGTGCATTATTCGTCGCATATCAATGCCATATGTCCATTTTGGGGGCCGAAATTCGGGTCGCATTTTGGGGGGTTGTGGCTCGCCAGCCGACCCGAGCTACAGCCCTCCCATGCAATTCGGGTCGGAATACCACCATCACCAAATGCCCCCAAAATTATTCGTCGCAATCAATGCCATATGTCCACCGAAAAGCTCGCCAGCCGACCCGAGCTACAGCCCTCCCATGCAATTGTCGGGCCAAACTTGGCAGGTGCATTATTCGTCGCATATCAATGCCATATGTCCATTTTGGGGCCGAAATTCGGGGTCGCATTTTGGGGGGTTGTGGCTCGCCAGCCGACCCGAGCTACAGCCCTCCCATGCAATTCCGGTCGGAATACCACCGTCACCAAATGCCCCAAACTTGGCAGGTGCATTATTCGTCGCAAATCAATGCCATATGTCCATTTTGGGGCCGAAATTCGGGTCGCATTTTGGGGGTTGTGGCTCGCCAGCCGACCCGAGCTACAGCCCTCCCATGCAATTCGGGTCGGAATACCACCATCACCAAATGCCCCCAAACTTGGCAGGTGCATTTTTGTCGCATATCAATGCCATATGTCCATTTTGGGGCCGAAATTCGGGGTCGCATTTTGGGGGGTTGTGGCTCGCCAGCCGACCCCGAGCTACAGCCCTCCCATGCAATTCGGTCGGAATACCACCGTCACCAAATGCCCCCAAACTTGGCAGGTGCATTATTCGTCGCATATCAATGCCATATGTCCATTTTGGGGCCGAAATTCGGGGTCGCATTTTGGGGGTTGTGGCTCGCCAGCCGACCCGAGCTACAGCCCTCCCATGCAATTCGGGTCGGAATACCACCATCACCAAATGCCCCCAAACTTGGCAGGTGCATTATTCGTCGCATATCAATGCCATATGTCCATTTTGGGGCCGAAATTCGGGGTCGCATTTTGGGGTTGTGGCTCGCCAGCCGACCCCGAGCTACAGCCCTCCCATGCAATTCCGGTCGGAATACCACCGTCACCAAATGCCCCCAAACTTGGCAGGTGCATTATTCGTCGCAAATCAATGCCATATGTCCATTTTGGGGCCGAAATTCGGGGTCGCATTTTGGGGGGTTGTGGCTCGCCAGCCGACCCGAGCTACAGCCCTCCCATGCAATTCGGTCGGAATACCACCATCACCAAATGCCCCCAAACTTGGCAGGTGCATTATTCGTCGCATATCAATGCCATATGTCCATTTTGGGGCCGAAATTCGGGGTCGCATTTTGGGGGGTTGTGGCTCGCCAGCCGACCCGAGCTACAGCCCTCCCATGCAATTCGGGTCGGAATACCACCATCACCAAATGCCCCCAAACTTGGCAGGTGCATTATTCGTCGCATATCAATGCCATATGTCCATTTTTGGGCCGAAATTCGGGGGGTCGCATTTTGGGGGTTGTGGCTCGCCAGCCGACCCGAGCTACAGCCCTCCCATGCAATTCCGGTCGGAATACCACCATCACCAAATGCCCCCAAACTTGGCAGGTGCATTATTCGTCGCATATCAATGCCATATGTCCATTTTGGGGCCGAAATTCGGGTCGCATTTTGGGGGTTGTGGCTCGCCAGCCGACCCCGAGCTACAGCCCCTCCCATGCAATTCGGTCGGAATACCACCATCACCAAATGCCCCCAAACTTTGCAGGTGCATTATTCGTCGCATATCAATGCCATATGTCCATTTTGGGGCCGAAATTCGGGGTCGCATTTTGGGGGGTTGTGCTCGCCAGCCGACCCCGAGCTACAGCCCTCCCATGCAATTCGCGGTCGGAATACCACCGTCACCAAATGCCCCCAAAACTTGGCAGGTGCATTATTCGCTCGCATATCAATTGCCATATGTCCATTTTGGGCCGAAATTCGGCGGTCGCATTTTGGGGGGTTGTGGCTCGCCAGCCGACCCCGAGCTACAGCCCTCCCATGCAATTCCGGTCGGAATACCACCGTCACCAAATGCCCCCAAACTTGGCAGGTGCATTATTCGTCGCAATCAATGCCATATGTCCATTTTGGCGGCCGAAATTCGGGGTCGCATTTTGGGGGGTTGTGGCTCGCCAGCGACCCGAGCTACAGCCCTCCCATGCAATTCGGGTCGGAATACCACCATCACCAAATGCCCCCAAACTTGGCAGGTGCATTATTCGTCGCATATCAATGCCATATGTCCATTTTGGGGCCGAAATTCGGGGTCGCATTTTGGGGGGTTGTGCTCGCCAGCCGACCCGAGCTACAGCCCTCCCATGCAATTCCGGTCGGAATACCACCGTCACCAAATGCCCCCAAACTTGGCAGGTGCATTATTCGTCGCATAATCAATGCCATATGTCCATTTTGGGGCCGAAATTCGGGTCGCATTTTGGGGGGTTGTGACTCGCCAGCCGACCCGAGCTACAGCCCTCCCATGCAATTCCGGTCGGAATACCACCGTCACAAATGCCCAAACTTGGCAGGTGCATTATTCGTCGCAAATCAATGCCATATGTCCATTTTGGGGCCGAAATTCGGCGGTCGCATTTTGGGGTTGTGGCTCGCCAGCCGACCCCGAGCTACAGCCCTCCCATGCAATTCCGGTCGGAATACCACCATCACCAAATGCCCCCAAACTTGGCAGGTGCATTATTCGTCGCATATCAATGCCATATGTCCATTTTGGGGCCGAAATTCGGGGTCGCATTTTGGGGGGTTGTGGCTCGCCAGCCGACCCTGAGCTACAGCCCTCCCATGCAATTCGGTCGGAATACCACCATCACCAAATGCCCCCAAACTTGGCAGGTGCATTATTCGTCGCATATCAATGCCATATGTCCATTTTGGGGCCGAAATTCGGGTCGCATTTTGGGGGTTGTGGCTCGCCAGCCGACCCCGAGCTACAGCCCTCCCATGCAATTTCGGGTCGGAATACCACCATCACCAAATGCCCCCAAACTTGGCAGGTGCATTATTCGTCGCATATCAATGCCATATGTCCATTTTGGGGCCGAAATTCGGGGTCGCATTTTGGGGGTTGTGGCTCGCCAGCCGACCCGAGCTACAGCCCTCCCATGCAATTCGCGTCGGAATACCACCGTCACCAAATGCCCCCAAACTTGGCAGGTGCATTATTCGTCGCATATCAATGCCATATGTCCATTTTGGGGCCGAAATTCGGGGTCGCATTTTTGGGGGTTGTGGCTCGCCAGCCGACCGAGCTACAGCCCTCCCATGCAATTCGGTCGGAATACCACCATCACAAATGCCCCCAAACTTGGCAGGTGCATTATTCGTCGCATATCAATGCCATATGTCCATTTTGGGGCCGAAATTCGGGGTCGCATTTTGGGGGGTTGTGGCTCGCCAGCCGACCCCGAGCTACAGCCCTCCATGCAATTCCGGTCGGAATACCACCATCACCAAATGCCCCCAACTTGGCAGGTGCATTATTCGTCGCATAATCAATGCCATATGTCCATTTTTGGGCCGAAATTCGGGGTCGCATTTTGGGGGGTTGTGGCTCGCCAGCCGACCCGAGCTACTCCCATGCAATTCCGGTCGGAATACCACCGTCACCAAATGCCCCAAACTTGGCAGGTGCATTATTCGTCGCATATCAATGCCATATTCCATTTTGGGGCCGAAATTCGGGGTCGCATTTGGGGGTTGTGGCTCGCCAGCCGACCCGAGCTACAGCCCTCCCATGCAATTCGGTCGGAATACCACCATCACCAAATGCCCCCAAACTTGGCAGGTGCATTATTCGTCGCATATCAATGCCATATGTCCATTTTGGGGCCGAAATTCGGAGTCGCATTTTGGGGGTTGTGACTCGCAGCCGACCCCGAGCTACAGCCCTCCCATGCAATTCGGTCGGAATACCACCATCACAAATGCCCCCAAACTTGGCAGGTGCATTATCGTCGCAATCAATGCCATATGTCCATTTGGGGCCGAAATTCGGGGTCGCATTTTGGCGGGGTTGTGGCTCGCCAGCCGACCCCGAGCTACAGCCCTCCCATGCAATTCCGGTCGGAATACCACCATCACCAAATGCCCCCAAACTTGGCAGGTGCATTATTCGTCGCATATCAATGCCATATGTCCATTTTGGGGCCGAAATTCGGGGTCGCATTTTGGGGTTGTGCTCGCCAGCCGACCCCGAGCTACAGCCCTCCCATGCAATTCCGGTCGGAATACCACCGTCACAAATGCCCCCAAACTTGGCAGGTGCATTATTCGTCGCATATCAATGCCATATGTCCATTTTGGGCCGAAATTCGGCGGTCGCATTTTGGGGGTTGTGGACTCGCCAGCCGACCCCGAGCTACAGCCTCCCATGCAATTCGGGTCGGAATACCACCATCACAAATGCCCCCAAACTTGGCAGGTGCATTATTCGTCGCATATCAATGCCATATGTCCATTTTGGGGCCGAAATTCGGGTCGCATTTTGGGGGGTTGTGGCTCGCCAGCCGACCCCGAGCTACAGCCCTCCCATGCAATTCGGTCGGAATACCACCATCACCAAATGCCCCAAACTTGGCAGGTGCATTATTCGTCGCATATCAATGCCATATGTCCATTTTGGGGCCGAAATTCGGTCGCATTTGGGGGGTTGTGGCTCGCCAGCGACCCCGAGCTACAGCCCTCCCATGCAATTCCGGTCGGAATACCACCATCACCAAATGCCCCAAACTTGGCAGGTGCATTATTCGTCGCATATCAATGCCATATGTCCATTTTGGGGCCGAAATTCGGGGTCGCATTTTGGGGGTTGTGGCTCGCCAGCCGACCCGAGCTACAGCCCTCCCATGCAATTCCGGTCGGAATACCACCGTCACCAAATGCCCCCAAACTTGGCAGGTGCATTATTCGTCGCATATCAATGCCATATGTCCATTTTGGGGCCGAAATTCGGGGTCGCATTTTGGGGGGTTGTGGCTCGCCAGCCGACCCGAGCTACAGCCCTCCCATGCAATTCGGTCGGAATACCACCATCACCAAATGCCCCCAAACTTGGCAGGTGCATTATTCGTCGCATATCAATGCCATATGGGGCCGAAATTCGGGGTCGCATTTTGGGGGGTTGTGGCTCGCCAGCCGACCCCGAGCTACAGCCCTCCCATGCAATTCGGGTCGGAATACCACCATCACCAAATGCCCCCAAACTTGGCAGGGCATTATTCGTCGCATATCAATGCCATATGTCCATTTTGGGGCCGAAATTCGGGGTCGCATTTTGGGGGGTTGTGGCTCGCCAGCCGACCCGAGCTACAGCCCTCCCATGCAATTCGGTCGGAATACCATCACCAAATGCCCCAAACTTGGCAGGTGCATTATTCGTCGCATATCAATGCCATATGTCCATTTTGGGGCCGAAATTCGGGTCGCATTTTGGGGGGTTGTGGCTCGCCAGCCGACCCCGAGCTACAGCCCTCCCATGCAATTCCGGTCGGAATACCACCGTCACCAAATGCCCCCAAACTTGGCAGGTGCATTATTCGTCGCAAATCAATGCCATATGTCCATTTTGGGGCCGAAATTCGGGGTCGCATTTTGGGGGGTTGTGGCTCGCCAGCCGACCCCGAGCTACAGCCCTCCCATGCAATTCGGTCGGAATACCACCATCACAAATGCCCCCAAACTTGGCAGGTGCATTATTCGTCGCATATCAATGCCATATGTCCATTTTGGGCCGAAATTCGGGGTCGCATTTTGGGGGTTGTGGCTCGCCAGCGACCCCGAGCTACAGCCCTCCATGCAATTTCGGTCGGAATACCACCGTCACCAAATGCCCCCAAACTTGGCAGGTGCATTATTCGTCGCATATCAATGCCATATGTCCATTTTGGGGCCGAAATTCGGGTCGCATTTTTGGGGGTTGTGGCTCGCCAGCCGACCCGAGCTACAGCCCTCCCATGCAATTCGGTCGGAATACCACCGTCACCAAATGCCCCCAAACTTGGCAGGTGCATTATTCGTCGCATATCAATGCCATATGTCCATTTTGGGGCCGAAATTCGGGGTCGCATTTTGGGGGGTTGTGGCTCGCCAGCCGACCCCGAGCTACAGCCCTCCCATGCAATTCGGGTCGGAATACCACCATCACCAAATGCCCCAAACTTGGCAGGTGCATTATTCGTCGCATATCAATGCCATATGTCCATTTTGGGGCCGAAATTCGGGGTCGCATTTTGGGGGTTGTGGCTCGCCAGCCGACCCGAGCTACAGCCCTCCCATGCAATTCCGGTCGGAATACCACCGTCACCAAATGCCCCAAACTTGGCAGGTGCATTATTCGTCGCATATCAATGCCATATGTCCATTTTGGGGCCGAAATTCGGGGTCGCGTTTTTGGGGGTTGTGGCTCGCCAGCCGACCCCGAGCTACAGCCCTCCCATGCAATTCGGGTCGGAATACCACCATCACCAAATGCCCCCAAACTTGGCAGGTGCATTATTCGTCGCATATCAATGCCATATGTCCATTTTGGGGCCGAAATTCGGGGTCGCATTTTGGGGGGTTGTGGCTCGCCAGCCGACCCGAGCTACAGCCCTCCCATGCAATTCCGGGTCGGAATACCACCATCACCAAATGCCCCCAAACTTGGCAGGTGCATTATTCGTCGCATATCAATGCCATATGTCCATTTTGGGGCCGAAATTCGGGGTCGCATTTTGGGGGTTGTGGCTCGCCAGCCGACCCCGAGCTACAGCCCTCCCATGCAATTCGGGTCGGAATACCACCGTCACCAAATGCCCCCAAACTTGGCAGGTGCATTATTCGTCGCAAATCAATGCCATATGTCCATTTTGGGGCCGAAATTCGGGGTCGCATTTTGGGGGTTGTGGCTCGCCAGCCGACCCGAGCTACAGCCTCCCATGCAATTCGGGCGGAATACCACCATCACCAAATGCCCCAAACTTGGCGTGCATTATTCGTCGCATATCAATGCCATATGTCCATTTTGGGCCGAAATTCGGGGTCGCATTTTGGGGGTTGTGGCTCGCCAGCCGACCCCGAGCTACAGCCCTCCCATGCAATTCGGTCGGAATACCACCGTCACCAAATGCCCCAAACTTGGCAGGTGCATTATTCGTCGCATATCAATGCCATATGTCCATTTTGGGGCCGAAATTCGGGGTCGCATTTTGGGGGGTTGTGGCTCGCAGCCGACCCGAGCTACAGCCCTCCCATGCAATTCCGGTCGGAATACCACCATCACCAAATGCCCCCAAACTTGGCAGGTGCATTATTCGTCGCATATCAATGCCATATGTCCATTTTGGGGCCGAAATTCGGGGGGTCGTTTTGGGGGGTTGTGGCTCGCCAGCCGACCCCCGAGCTACAGCCCTCCCATGCAATTCGGTCGGAATACCACCATCACCAAATGCCCCAAACTTGGCAGGTGCATTATTCGTCGCATATCAATGCCATATGTCCATTTTGGGCCGAAATTCGGGGTCGCATTTTGGGGGTGTGGCTCGCCAGCGACCCCGAGCTACAGCCCTCCCATGCAATTCGGTCGGAATACCACCGTCACCAAATGCCCCCAAACTTGGCAGGTGCATTATTCGTCGCATATCAATGCCATATGTCCATTTTGGGGCCGAAATTCGGGGTCGCATTTTGGGGGTTGTGGCTCGCCAGCCGACCCCGAGCTACAGCCTCCCATGCAATTCCGGTCGGAATACCACCGTCACCAAATGCCCCCAAACTTGGCAGCGTGCATTATTCGTCGCATATCAATGCCATATGTCCATTTTGGGGCCGAAATTCGGGGTCGCATTTTGGGGGGTTGTGGGCTCGCAGCCGACCCGAGCTACAGCCCTCCCATGCAATTCCGCGTCGGATACCACCCATCACAAATGCCCCCAACTTGGCAGGTGCATTATTTCGTCGCATATCAATGCCATATGTCCATTTTGGGGCCGAATTCGGCGGGTCGCATTTTGGGCGGTTGTGGCTCGCCAGCCGACCCCAGCTACAGGCCCTCCCATGCAATTTC
>BDSI01000411.1:0-27920 GCA_003117195.1 Eudorina sp. 2006-703-Eu-15
TGAGTGGGCGTTCGGTGCTGGTGTGAACGTGCCTTCGCGTCACGCCGCTAATAATGATGCTGCGCGGGTGGTGCTGCTGATGGTGGTGCTATCGCTGGCGGCGCTGCTGCTGTTGGTGCGGATGATGACGTCCCCCCTCCCTTGTCGACAATTTGGAGGTGGAAGAGGACGAGGAGGAGGAGGAGGAGGAAGGTGAAGAAGAGTTTGAGGGTGATGATGATGGGTCGTCTGGCTCTGGCACAGAGGCGTCTGATCCCTCTGGCTCTGGCTCGTCTGATGCGGAGAGCGATTCGTCTAGCTCCGATGGTGATCTTCCTGTCACGCGCTCTGGTCGGAAGGTTAAGCCAAATAAGAAGTATTTGAATGGTGCGCTCTTGTTGCTGTGGGAATTTCTGAGCCTCGGTCGCTGGCGGAAGCAAAATCCCGCCCGATTGGCCCCAGTGGAAGGCTGCGATGGATGAGGAGATGCAGTCTCTGTTGAGCAATGGTACGTGGGAGCTCATTGAGCTGCCGAAGGGAGCTAAGAAGGTCGGTTTGAAGTGGGTGTTTAAGATCAAGCGGGATGCGCAAGGAAATGTTGAGCGGTATAAGGCGCGTCTGGTGGCCAAGGGCTACACCCAGCAGGAGGGCGTTGATTTCGGTGAAGTGTTCGCGCCTGTTGGGAAGTATGCTACCCTGCGCGCGTTGCTGTCTGTCGTGGCTGCTGGCGATTATGAGCTGCATCAGCTGACATTAAGACGGCATTCCTGAATGGTGTGCTGAAGGAGGAGGTGTTTACGGAGCAACCCCCTGGATACGAGCAGGGAGGGCCGCATATTGCTTGCCGGTTGCATCGTTCCCTGTACGGCCTTCGTCAGGCCCCGCGTGCGTGGTATGTGCGCCTGCGCTCTGAGCTGGAGAAGATGGGGTTTAAGCCGTCCGCAGCTGATCCTGGTTTGTTCTTTAAGGAGGAGAAGGGAGAGCGGGTCTATATCTTGGTTTATGTGGATGACCTGCTCATCGCCTGCAAGTCTGCTAACGTGGTCAAGCAGGTGAAGGGTCAGTTGCAAAGCATTTTCGATATGCGCGATCTTGGCGAGGCGAGCTTCTATCTGGGCTTTGAGATTGTGAGGGATAGGAGCGCGCGCACCCTGCATCTCACGCAGAAGCGCTATGTGGCTGAATTGCTGTCGAAGTTTGGCTTGGAGGGTGCAAATGCGCGTAGCACCCCCATGGATGCCAACCTCGTTTTGTCTTCTGATGGTGCGCCGTTGGATGTGGGCAAGTTTCCGTACAGTGAGCTAGTCGGTAGCTTGCTGTACCTGTCGGTTTGTTCTCGTCCTGATATTGCTTTTGCCGTGGAGCTCTGGCCCGTCACATGTCCAAGCCCACGGTGGAGCATTGGAATGTCGCGAAGGGCGTTCTGAGGTATCTGGCTGGCACCAAGGAGATCGGGATCGTGTACTCTGGCGGTTCCGGTGCTCTTGGCTATTGTGATTCGGATCTGGCGGGTGCCAAGGGTCGTCACTCAACTGGTGGCTACGTGTTCTTGTACGGTGGTGGTGCGGTTTCGTGGCCAGCAAGTTGCAGCCAACTGTGGCGACCTCAACGGCGGAGGCGGAGTACATGGCTGCGGCTGCGGCGATCAAGGAGGCGTTGTGGCTGAGGCATCTATTGCATGATCTGGGAGTGAACGTGCAGACGGTGCCGCTGAAGTGCGACAACAACGCCTGCATTGCGATGCTGGAGAGCCCGGTGTCTACGTCGCGCACTAAGCACATCGATATCTGCCATCACTTTGCGCGCGAGAGGGTTGAGCGTGGTGAGATCCGGGTTGTGTACTGCAAGACCGCGGAGCAGTTGGCCGACATCTTTACGAAGGCCCTGCCGGCGGCCAAGCTGAAGTTCTGCATGGACGGATGGGTCTGAGTGACTATCCTGATGAGAAGGTGTATGCGCGTTTTGAGGTGACTCCGTTCAGGTGAACGTTCTCGTCCACTGCAGGACACCCTGTGGCGCTGCGTTTGCTACTCGCTGTTTTTCTTGCCGAGTGCGTGGGAGCTTACTGCAGTTATCTGTCTGTTCGCTTCCAAGACACTCCATTGCCTTTGCTTGCGTGCGTTCTGTCACTGCGTGGGAGCTGGTCTATCTGCGACTTTTGCGTAGAGTTATGTGCCGCCGTTGCTGCGTGTCTTGTTTATTCGGTAGTGGCCGTACTTGGTTCGTACGGAAGTCTGACCGCGTGGGAGTGTTGTTTTCGGCCAGTCTTCCGTACCCGTTCATGTGCCGCGTTACGTACCGTACCGTTACAATATGTCGCGGTATGACACAAACGGTTACGTTATGTCCGTATATGTTACCTAAGGGGCCGGAGCTATGTGAAAGTACTTTTGGCGTGTGTCTTCCGGGTGTTGGTGGAGCTTTATCTGTACGGCATTATCCTAGTTATCCTGTCTGAGACAATAAATCCGCGAGTGTTTGTTGTCTTCATCAGTTGCTTCTATTGTAACGTCATGGCCTGGTAGAGACTTCTGGACTTGTCTCTTTGTGCCCGATGGTTTACATGGCAGCTCCAAAACAACAGGTTATGAGCCCCGGTTGTTAGACGGTGGCGATCGTTTTTTTTTTTAAGTAGATTTTACGGCGTTGTTGTGTGACCAGCTATGGGTATGGCGTCGTCACATTCGTCGTTCAAGATCAAGCTGAGCAAGGATACGGCCGACGAGTGGTTCCTCAAGTTGCCATATCATCTTGGCGAGTTTGATTGCCGGGAAGCGATTGAAAACCCGTTGCCTGAGCCTGCTGCAGCTGGTTATGCGGAGGCCAAGAAGAAGGACAATGTGGCCATGAACAAGATGGTTCTGCTGCTCGACCATCAAGTTCACAAGACCATCATCGAGAAGAGTACATCGGCGAAGGAGCTTTGGGACAGCCTGAAGCGTATGTATGATGTCCTGAGTGATGCTGAGGCCGCGTCGGTCGCCGAAGCATTTTGATAATATTTCGCGGAAGGATGGGGAGGCCGTTGATGAGTATGTTACGAGGGCGCAATCTCATTACGAGAAGGTCATTAGGCACCCTGATTATAACATGTCCCTTGCTTTGGGCATTTTGCGCACTGTCCGTGGGCTGAAGGGTGCCGAGTTCGACACTGAGAAGCGTGTGTTCCGTGCCTCCGGTTACCCTAAGACATTCGAGGATCTGAGGGCTCGTCTGCTCGCCATCAAGTCGGAGGCGGACGTTTCGGCCAAGAAGACGGAGTCCGAGCCAGCGGCTGCGTTCATTGCGGACCGCGGGCCCAAGTCATCGTCGGTGGTTTGCTACTCTTGCGGCAACCCCGGTCATCTCGCTCGGAACTGCCCCAAGGAGAAGCGCGGCGGTTCGGCGTCCTCGGCTTTGGTTCTTCTTCCGGCGCGCCAAGGCAGGCGGCCGGCTCAGCTGAGTTGAGGTGTGGATGGTGCGGGAAGGAAGGGCACGTTGAGTCGCGGTGTTTCCGTAAGAAGGAGGGGAAGCCGCGCGTTCAACAGCCAGAGGTCGTTGCGTTGACCTTGGTGGCCCGTGAGAGGGAATTCAAGCCGGGTTTCGTGGCCGTGGATAGCGAGGGAGAGCTGCACGGGTGCGAGTCAGTTGACTCTTTTACGTACACTAGGTCACTAATTAGGGGCAGCGGTTTCTCAGTTGCCCCGTCCAAGTGGGAGAGAGGGCCTTCATGGTGGCTGGACTCAGGGAGCAAATATCATATCACCGGGGATCGGAGTGTTCTGCATGACTTCACCCCGCTTGCTGAGTCGGTTGCAATTTCCATTGAGGTGGGCACTGGGCATGTCCTGCCGGCTGCGGGATATGGATCTGTGTACCCGTCCAGCGTTCGCGGTGTCAAAATCGAAAATGTGCTGTACGTCCGGGCTTTAAGCACAACCTTATCTCGGTGGGTGTGCTGACGGACAAGGGTTTCCGGGTTACGTTTGAAGGGAGCAAGGCATTCATCAGGAGGGGCCCGTTGCGTATCGAGGCGCTTCGGTGCCGTGAAGGTCTTTGGCGCATTTTGAGCAATGTTAACCCTGCCCCTCCCGAGCCTCTGCGCGCTGCCCCCGCTCTGTCTAGTGTGTCCTCCGGTGGTGACAAGGTCGACCTGTGGCATCGTCGGCTGGGCCACCTGAGCGTCGCCAATATGAAGCGGTTGGTGCATGAAGGGATGGTGAAGGGTCTCGAGCTGTCAAATTCGCAGTTGAAGGACGCTGAGGGCAGGTTTTGCGACGGGTGCACTCGTGGGAAGCAGTGTCGGGGTCCTTTCCCGAACTCTGAGTCCGTCGCGTCTGATCTGCTTGATCTGCTGCATCAGCTGGACATTAAGACGGCATTCCTGAATGGTGTGCTGAAGGAGGAGGTGTTTACGGAGCAACCCCCTGGATACGAGCAGGGAGGGCCGCATATTGCTTGCCGGTTGCATCGTTCCCTGTACGGCCTTCGTCAGGCCCCGCGTGCGTGGTATGTGCGCCTGCGCTCTGAGCTGGAGAAGATGGGGTTTAAGCCGTCCGCAGCTGATCCTGGTTTGTTCTTTAAGGAGGAGAAGGGAGAGCGGGTCTATATCTTGGTTTATGTGGATGACCTGCTCATCGCCTGCTCATCCTGTTGTGATCAGCAAAGCGCCGGACCCTCCACTGATCCTATTACTGCTGCATCATTTCGCCGGTATATGAGTGTTGCTCATTTCAACACTCCCCCTGAGGACACTCATCGTCACTCAGACTCCCCAATCTGCCTCATCCCGGCTTCCCGTACTCTGGACAACAGCCAGCGGGACTCGAACCGGAGACCTCTCGGCGCAGCGCCATGCGCTAGCGGGGCTCATAACCTGTTGTGATCAGCAAAGCGCCGGACCCTCCACTGGTCCTATTACTGCTGCATCATTTCGCCGGTATATGAGTGTTGCTCATTTCAACACCTGGTTCTGCGGAAAGGCCGAAACCTGTTTCGGCCCCTTTCGGCTTGTGCTGTACCGCGGAACCTACTTTTTCTTATTTCAAAGGCTACGCGCGTTATGGAGAGCTGCGAAACTATGCGAATGTTAAATAAACATAGAAATGTCTGCGACAACTTCCGCTCTGAGCGGCGGGGACTCTGAGCCAGTCAAAAATAAGGGCGGAAGGCCCTCTGATCAGGCCGTCTGGGCTCACTATGAGAAAAAAGAGTACAACTCAAAGTCTAAGAACTGGACAGTCGTCTGCAACTACTGTCGGACCGAGTCACGCCTTCAGGAGATGCGCATCCTGCGGTCTAGTGTTGGGCCAGCGTCGACTGGTCGTGGTATCGTGTCACTAGGTGTGAAGCAAAGCGTACGCAAGAAAGATGCTAATAAGGAGAGAAATGCAGGACAGATCTTCTGGCCCGGCGGTAACGTGTAAGGAGAGGAATGCCGCAGCCCCCCAGGGCTCGGGCCGAAACCGTACTGCCAATACCGAAATAGTTTCCGATTTCTGGACCCTCCTGCGAAACCTCGCGAAACCTACGGAAACCATCGGAAACCTCAAAATGCTGTAATTAATGACGTGCATGCTATAACATCGTTTCTAGTGGGCCCTACGTGCCGTGGCGCATCTGGGACGTGCTGTAATGCACCCTTACTTGGATCACTTTACTGTTACCAGCTAAGGTGCATCCCCTGAATCTTCCGAAGTGCAACCGGTGTGAAATGCTGAGGAGAAGCTTACAGGCTTATCCGCTGGCTGTGTGATGAAGCCGTGAGGTGCAATGGTGGGGTAGAACGGGGCCCAAAGGGGGAGGGACTGCCCAAAGGGGGGGGGGGGCTGCGGCATTCCTCTCCTTACACGTTACCGCCGGGCCAGAAGATCTGTCCTGCATTTCTCTCCTTATTAGCATCTTTCTTGCGTACGCTTTGCTTCACACCTAGTGACACGATACCACGACCAGTCGACGCTGGCCCAACACTAGACCGCAGGATGCGCATCTCCTGAAGGCGCCCTTGCTTAGACTCGGTCCGGCAGTAGTTGCAGACGACTGTCCAGTTCTTAGACTTTGAGTTGTACTCCTTTTTCTCATAGTGAGCCCAGACGGCCTGATCAGAGGGCCTTCCGCCCTTATTTTTGACTGGCTCAGAGTCCCCGCCGCTCAGAGCGGAAGTTGTCGCAGACATTTCTATGTTTATTTAACATTCGCATAGTTTCGCAGCTCTCCATAACGCGCGTAGCCTTTGAAATAAGAAAAAGTAGGTTCCGCGGTACGGCACAAGCCGAAAGGGGCCGAAACAGGTTTCGGCCTTTCCGCAGAACCAGGACCTCTTCGTCGGAAACACCGAAACTGGTTTCGGCAGGTTTACGTTTCGGCAGGTTTACGTTTCGGCCCGAGCCCTGCGAAAGGCACACTCCACCGAGTGCCAAAAACTGGCAGGTGCGGAGCCTGTATGCCTTGGCATGGGCGTAGGCTGGCAGAGGCACTTTTGTAACGCAAAAACTTTTTGCCTCAGCAACGCACCTTTGGCCATCGCCTCCACAAAGCCCCAAATGGTCTCGTCAGTATCTGCATCACTAATCCGCCATCGAGCCAGAACGTCGTCAGGCCGCGTTTCCAGAAAAGCTAGCAGCGTGCCTTTTTCTTTGCCCGTCGCCAATGCGCGCACGGCCTCGCAAGCCCGCTGCTTGCTAACCATCTCAAATAACCATGAAGTTGAAATGCAAATCAAATGAACCACGACGGTGTAGGAACACAGTTGCACAGCCGTCCTAGGGCCAATACTCGTGGCCTGGGCAGTGCGACGCTACGGTTTCAGCTCCGTTTGGACTTCACTTTTCTATTCACTACCAACCCTGAAAGGGAATAGGACCTCTCGAAGTTGGGAGCTCAAAGGTTGTTACACAAATGTAATGTCGAATGGCGTGAGCCAACTTCACACACTTCAAAATGCACAACAACGTAAGTCTACTTAAGTCTTCAACAACAATACACTATATAGGCCAACTTAGGCGGCGCGCTAAAGGCGCTCGTAACTCGTACTCAAATAATAACTAACATAACAACGGTAAAGAACATTACCGCATTCGGCCTTCGAATTAACTACGGCTAACCCTTACATTCCCCCCTGCTTAAAACAAGCACCGTCCTCGGTGCTGAACACGCGAACAGCACGCACGGCACATGCGCCACCTCTGTTTTCCCTAAATTGCGAGATCGGCAACTGGGCTAGCGAGAGGAGGGGAAAGGGAAACAGAGTCAAGGCAAAACCCCTTCCTCGCCCAGAAGCCGGCCTAACCTAGGGCGCAGATAACGCAGACAGACGTGGTCCACATACGGCAGGGGGAATGCCACACGGGTGCCAGGAGCTGACCGGTCGGTGACCGTGCTACGACTGGAACGACCCGAACACACGCAGTACACATGATATGTCACAAGTATGTGCGGCAAAGCAGGCAAATGCACTTATCCCTAGTAACCCAAGCAAAGTCCCATTATGCGAGTATCCCATGTAACTACACTAACATGCGGTGTTGACGAACTGCACGATCCGCGGTGCGCGCTCAGGAAACTTGCTACGGAACCACTCATATCGATCGGACATCTTGAAAGCGGTCCACGTAGGGGTCTCGAGGAACGCGCGGAACACAGGCAGGCGCTTGACGTTGTCGTACGGCTCCCAAGTTGGGTCGCGTGAGACTGACCACTGCACGAGGAAGACGATGGACGGGCGCAGCTGCTTGTCGTATCCCAGGCGGACGGCGGTGATGGTGGTGTCGGCGTTGTCGTACGGGGACTCCAGCGCGACGGGGATGGCGGGGGGTGGCGGTGGGCGATCGGGAAAGAGGCTTGAATCGTTGTCAGTCCAGGGGAGAAGGCGGGAGATGTGGAAGACGGGATGGATGCGGCCGAGGGCCGGAGGTAGATCGAGGCGATAGGTGACGGGAGAGATGACGGCGGAGATGGTGAAGGGACCGAGGTAGCGAGGGCGGAGTTTTGGGGAGGGGAGATCGGGCAGGGTGAGGTTAGTGGTGGAAAGGCGGACTTTGTCGCAAACTTGGAAGGTGAGGTCGCGGCGGTGTTGATTGGCGGCGGCGGCGTAGCGAGTTTTTGCGGCTTCGAGTTCGGTGGCGATGGTGGAGTGGATATCACGCAGATGACGATGGAGATCGGCAGCGGCGGGGTGGGCGGGGAAGATGGTGACGAGGGCAGGGTGGCGGGAGTGATGGGATGGTAACCATAATTGGCGTAGAAGGGGGTGGTACCGGTGCTGGCGTGGGTGGAGTTGTTGTAGGCGGCTTCAGCGATGGGGAGGTAGGAGGCCCAAGTGTCCTGCATCGGCTGGACGTACGCACGAAGGATTTGCTCGATGGTGCGGTGGGTACGTTCGGTTTGACCGTCGGTCTGGGGATGGTAGGCGGAGGAGAGGTTGAGGGAGGTGCCGAGGTGTTCCCAGAAGGTACGCCAGACTTCGGCAATGAAGCGGGGGTCGCGGTCGGAGACGATGGTGGTGGGGAGACCGTGAAGGCGGTAGACGTGGGCGAGGTAGAGCATGGCGGTGTCGCGGGCGGTGATGGACTTGTTGGCAGGGGCGAAGTGCGCTTGTTTGGTGAACATATCAACGAAGGTGACGACGGCGGTGTAGGTGCGGCTATCCAGGCCTTTGGATGGTGGGAGGTCGGTGATGAAGTCCATAGACACGTGGGTCCACGGGCGCGTTGGCGTAGGCAGGGGATGGAGGAGGCCAGGCGGGGGCTGGGTGGAGGGTTTGGAGCGTTGACAGATGGCGCAGGATTGGACGTAGGCTTTGACGGTGCGGCTCATATGGGGCCACCAGTAGCGGGTGGAGAGGGCGGCGAGGGTACGGCGGAAACCAGGGTGACCAGAGTAGGCGGCGTCGTGGAACTCATGAAGAAGGCGGCGGCGATCATTGGGGACAGCGATGCGGTTGGCGAAGTAGAAGAAACCATCGGAGGAGCGGTGGAGGTATGGTTTGCTGGGGGAGGGGCCGTTGAACATGGGATCAGCGGCGTAACCCGAGCGGATAGCGGCGGCCAGGTTGGGGTCCGGGAGGACGTGGGAGGCGATGGTGAAGCAGGAATGACGCAGAGCATTGTTGGCGGGGATGTCGATGGGCGGGGAGGTGGTGGGCCAAAGTGGAACAGGCGGCGGCTAAGGGAGCGGCCACGGTCGGGGCGGTGGTCGCGGTTGCTGCTGCTGCGAAAGGTGCGGTCGTCGCGGTTGTCACTGTTGTCACGGCGGTCGCTGCGGTCGTGGTAGCGGGCGGGCGAGCGGGAGGTGGAGGAGCGGGCGGGCGAGCGGGAAGCGGAGGGCGGGCGGCGCTGGTGCTGGCAGACGAGGGCCTTGAGCTTGGGGCAGTCCAGCTTGTCAAGTGAAGGCGAGTCGCACTGGCAGCAGCGGCCGGCAGCCTTGCGCTGCTCGCGGACGCGGTGGGGAACCCCGATGAAGCGGGTGCCCGGCGGCAGGCGGGCCGAGAGGGCGGCCGACGTGTCCATGGGGTCGCTGGGGCGGCTGTCCAGCGGGGCTGTCCCGAGGAGACGCCCATGGCGATGTCGATGACATCCTGCAGCTTCAGGCCGTCCTGCTCCTTCAGACGGGTGAAGACCTCCCGGCGCAGGCGGTCGTTCAGGCCCTTCGCGTACGTGGAGACGTGATCCGACTCGCAGCGGCGGACGAGGTCCGCGGAGAGGGTGAGAAAGTCGGCGGTGTACACGGTGAGCGAGCGGGGGCCGTGGCCCTGGGTGAGTTGGTCCAGTTTGAGCTGCGCGGTGAGTTCATGGTTGATGCGCGGGGCGATGGGTTTGAGAGCGTCTACGACTTGGTCAAACGACTGGAAAGGCTCCGACTCGTTGTTGATGAACAGGGTTATCTGCGGCTTACCGACGACGCAGTGGATGCCGATCAAGGCACCCGTCGGGGAGTTGGGGTCCACCCCGTGGAGCTGCATCTTCGCACGTAGGTGGCGAGCCCAGTCGAGCAGGTGGTGGTGTTGTGACCTGAGTATGGTCAAACCCTCATTGTAATCGGAATGATTACTAATTGTGTCCTGGATGGATACTAATCGGCTGATCCAAGTAAAATGCCTCGCGCTAGGCAATACTGAGCAACTGACAGGTTGTCGGTTTTCACAAGTGTGACAGCCGCGGATTCCAAGGGTCGCGTCGATCGGCCTGTCCTATCAAGGAAGGTGAACTGAAGTCCCGCAGGGCTACGATCAACGGTTACCGATCGTATATAATTCGGTGCGGCTGTCTAGTAGTCAGAGCAGTCTAGCACAGCTAGTCTTGCTAGTGTCGTGGTCATACCCACTCCGCGCCTTTACCTGGCAACAGGATTATATTTCCGCTGCTATTTCTCGCTAATTACTGTGAGTTCTGCGGAGCTCACTACAAAATCTGGTATCGAGACGTGTGGTTAACATTCAGGGCCGTCCCTGAATGGGACAGTCGTTCTCAGCTAGCGCCGCGAGCTTTGAACAAGACTGCGAGCAGTTTGCTCGTCGTCTTATCATTACAAGTAAGTGAATTATCGCTACGCAGTGAGTAAACTATTGCTGGTACGCAAATTATTAGTTACTCCCTGTAGTGAGCGAACCCGGAGGGTTGGGTGACGACGTCACCATGGCTGACGCCAACGCCGTTGGGCAGCCTGCCCAAGGTGGGTTTAACCTTGCCGGATGGCAAATGGGTGTTGGTTGGGTGCAACCGGGACAGCAAGTCGCTGTTGGTGGCGTAAACCTGCCAGGTTTACAACAACCCGCTGCTGGTGGGGCCGCTGCCGCTATCCCTGTTGCCCCTGCACCTGCTGTAGTTGCTCAGCCTGTGGCTGGTGCACCTGCAGGCAACCCGGCCGTTGTTGCTGTTCCGGGGGCGCCCGTCGCGCCTGCCGCCGCGCCCGTCGCGCCCGCTGCTGCGCAAGTCGCGCCAGCTGCTCCGCCTGCACCCGTCGTGCAGCCTGTTGCACCCGTCGTGCAACCTCTAGCGCCTGGTGGTGCTGTTGCCGTTCCCGCTGTGGGCTTCGTCCCCGGGCAGCCCGTCGCTGCACCTGCCGCCGCAGTTGCGCCCGTTGCACAACCTTTACAGCCTCAGGAGGTACGTCACCTGCCGGGTCCGAAGTTGCCCGATGCCACCCCGGTGGTGCCTGAGCGTGTTCGTTCGTTTGTCGCCGACGTACGGGACTACTTCACCTTAGTTGGGTGGACGAACAACGTTGCGGCACAAAAGTTATACATTAGCGGGGCCTTGGAGGGTGTCTTCAAGGATTGGCACATTACGTGGATCAAGTCGGTCCCGAACTACACCCCGGACCAGTTGCTGGACGCCCTTCTGGTCAGGTTTGCTCCGGAACTGCATTCCCGCTCGCACGTAGCGCGCTCTACCTTCTTTAGCAAGGAGTTCAAACAGGAGCAGGGTGAATCAGTCGTTACGTTTGCCGGTCGGTTTGAAGCGCTGCTTCAAGACATGCCTGACGTTCAGGAACCGACTAAGATCTGGCAGTTTCATCAGAAATTGCTTGGGCACATCCGGGAAGAGTGTGCCATGCGTCCGACCGATTTCCAAGAGCACACCAGTTATAAGGATCTGAAGGATCGCGCGATTGGTGTCGAGCGACAATTTGCTTTGCGCCAAGTGAACCACGCTCAACAGAGTGTCCCTCGTGTGCGTGCTCACGCTGCTGCCCTACAGGCTCCGTCGACCTTTGCTGCCGTGGTAGCAGCCCCTGCCCCAGTAGTGGCTGCTGGTCCCGCCGTCGCAGCTCCAGTGCAGCCGGCTCAGCCAGGTGGTGCTGGCCGTGGTGCTGCCGGCCGAGGCCGGGGTGCGGCGCGTGGTGCGGGTGCCCCAGCAGGGCGTGGTGCCGTCCACAATGGCCCAGGTGGGGGCCGGGGACAGGGTGGTCGGGCGGGCAACGCGAACCCAGGTCGGGGTCGTGGTGGCCGTGGTGGGGGCGCCGCAGGTCGCGGTGCGGGCCGAGTTGGTCCAGCGGCTCAGGGCGAGTGGCAGCAAGTTGCTGGCCGCAAGCGCCAGAGGGTGCAGCTTGCGCTCTCGAACAAGCCGGCGCCGGGGGGCGGGTTCCTCCCAAAAGCTCAGATTGAGCTAGCGATGTCGCTCAATGGTTGCTGGGTCTGCTTGGCTCCCGACCATAACTATAACAATTGTCCTCGTTGGAACGAGGATGGGGCGGGCGGTGCCGGTGGTGCGATCGCTTAGGGAGTTGCCCTTCCGAGGTCTGTTCGGCGCCCGGTTGCGGACTTACATTGGACCAAGTACTGGCAGGCAATGGGTCGTGCGGTCACGGAAAGCGAAGTTGCAAGTATTGCGACTGTTGTGGGCCGAGAGTTCACATTAGATGCGTGTGCATCAGACTGCGGCTTGTCTGCCGTGTGTAATGCTTTCTCGTGCTCGGCTCGTCCATTCCTCGAGACCAATGTAGCCGGACACACGGTCTGGATGACCCCAAATGCAGCTGATATACCTGCGTACGTAACGCATTACCGTGCGTGTAAGCCGCTGGCTCCACGGTCAACTGCAGCTTGCATTTTAGTTCCCAGTGGGACTGATTCTTTGCTGTTGCAAGGAATGCGGCTAGTACGCCGGTACCCAGTCGGTACATGCTTGTTTCACGTACCAGACGTCAAAGGAAGCCGCGCGCTTCTGCCTCCTATCTCGGAAGCGATGGAGGTATGGTACGACGGTCCGGATGGCGAGGAAGTAATCCCGTCTTGTTCAGCGGAAGGTAACACTGTACCTCATCTACCTGTGAAGATAGCTGGGTCTACCTTTATGGCCATGCTGGATTCGGGAGCTACGCATAGCTTCGTTTCTGAGGCGCTTGTACGGCTGCTTCATCTTCACATCCTACCAACGACCTACACGTATGTACGGTTGGCAGATGGTGGAACGTCTCCCATCGTTGGTCAAACGATGCTCAAGGTGAGAGTGGGACCGGTACGGTTGGTGGTACCTGCCTTAGTGATGAAGGGGTTGCCGACCTCTACTGACCTGATCTTAGGCGCAAACATGCTAGAGCGAGGTCGAATGGTGATCGACTTTGATACCCGGGTGGTGGTATTTCGCAAAGGAACGGAGGAATTCCGTCGCGCCTATACGTACGGCAAGGTGAATCCTTCCGAAGATCAGCGTCAGACTCATCACGTTATCGCGGCTATGCAAGCCGGGGCAGAGTGTTTACCAGTCAACCGGAAGCAAGCGAAAAACATGGTGCGAAAGGGAGCGCACATGTTGTTAGTCCGTCCGCGGCTTAGTGCTGGCGCCGTAGTACGTGCAGCAGAGACCCGTGAGTCAAATGGTTCGGACGTACCGACCATTGCGGCCGCCGAAGTAAAAGTGACGGACCCAGAAATCGCTGCCTTGTTGGAGCGATATCAGGATATCTTTGCGGAAATCACAGAGCCGCCACCTGAACGGTTGGTGTCTCATACCATCCCGCTGATAGAAGGTGCTCAGCCAGTGGCTAGACCTTTGTATCGCCTAACTCCGAATGAGTTAGAAGAGGTTAAACGGCAAGTTGAAGACTTGTTACGTAAAGGGATGATACGGCCGAGTAGTTCGCCGTGGGCAGCGCCTATCCTCTTCGTTGGTAAGAAGGACGGCTCGCTACGAATGGTTATAGACTATCGCGGGCTGAACGCTCAAACGGTAAAGAACCGGTATCCTTTACCACGGATCGATGATCTGATCGATAGTCTCGGTGGCAGTACAGTGTACTCCTCCATCGACCTACAACAGGGGTATAACCAAATTCGTATCCGTAATGAAGATATTCCGCAAACAGCGTTCCGTACACCCCTCGGTCACTATGAGTACGTAGTGTTACCGTTCGGGCTGACCAATGCTCCTGCCACGTTCCAGGCAGTAATGAATCGTATTCTGGAGCCGTTTATTGGTCGCTTCGTAGTGGTGTACTTGGATGATATCCTGATTCACTCACGAAGTCGTGAGGAGCACATACGACACCTGGAACAGGTATTCGAAGTGCTCATCAGGCGGGAACGTTTCCACGCCAAAGCCTCAAAATGCCACTGGGCTCAAACCGAGTTAGAATATCTTGGGCACATTATTAATACGGCGGGTGTACGTCCCGATCCGAAGAAGGTCCGCGTCGTTCGTGAGTGGCCTTTGCCCAACTCGGTTACGGAACTGCGTCAGTTCCTGGGGTTGACGAATTATTTCCGTAAATATATTCGGTCATATGCTGCGTTGTCGGCACCCCTAACGGACATGCTTTGCGGTAAGACAAACATGTTGCCCGAGTGGACTCCCTTGGCGCGTGAAGCCTTTGAGGTAGTGAAGAAAGCCTTAGCAGATGATGTCTTGCTACGGTATCCGGACTTGACCAAACCGTTCTCATTTGAGGTAATATCGGACGCATCTTTACACGGTACTGGTGCGGTCCTACTCCAGGATGGAGCCCCCATTGCGTTCACAAGTAAGAAGTTTACGCCTGCTGAACGTAATTATACCACGGGAGAGCAAGAATTGCTTGGAGTGATCCATGCCCTCAGAGAATGGCGCTGCTATCTCGAAGGACCGCATGACGTACGTGTGGTAACGGATCATCACCCGTTGATTTACCTCAAAACTCAACCTACGTTGAATCGGAGGCAAGCACGTTGGCTTGAGTACCTCACACGATTCCACTTAACATGGGAGCACCGTGCCGGAAAACTGAATGTGGCTGACGCGCTCAGTCGACATCCATTGCTGAATGCAATAACCCGGAAGCAACACGTGCTTACGTTACGAGAACGTATCCTAGCAGGGTATGCTATGGACCCTTGGTTCGGTCAGTCGCGGAATGTAGCCGATCTGGTTCACGATGAACGGGGCTACTGGCTCAAGGCGATGCCTAATGGACGGCGAAATGTTGTCGTCCCAAATGAGCCTGACTTACGTCGAGAGTTGATCACTCGCTGTCATGGAGGACCCATGGGTGGTCACCCAGGAGTCGCTCGTACCCTGGAATTGTGTCAGGCACCGTTGGTGTTTTGTCCCGTTGCGGTTCCCGAGCAGGTTGGTTGGTTATGACGTACTGGTGGTTGTACGGCAGGCGATTGTACGGTCGTTTGGGCTGCTATTTATGTGGCAACGCGAGTGAAGCTCGACGTTGTTCTCTTTCTCTCCAAGACCGAAGCGTGAGCTCATTGCCTTGCTTCTGAGCGATAGAGACAGCCACGGGTCATGTAACGTGACAGGATACGAGGAGGGACCAGTCGCCGTCCCTGAACGGCGCGGCGATGCCTGGCATTCAGCACAGCTACTGTCAGCAATGTCAGCAATGGCGGTGTGTCTCGCTTGCGCGGGCAGGACCCGTTGCAGGTAGGGAATCCGGTGGTAGGCTTTCGCGAGCCTATGCTCCGTGACTCCTCAGCTAGGGCAGCGGACAAACAGGGCTGAGCGAGCAACCCAGAAAGAGAACAACCATGGCGCTTCGGCTTGTCGAGTTCGGTGGTGAAGGCATCCGACATCGCTTGGTTCGGCTTGCTATCGACCGCCTTGGTTAGTTCGGCACTGAGGAGCCAACTATTTACCATGGTCAGTGCTTTATGCTGAGTAAGTGACTGTGTGTATCGGAAGAGATTCGTATGGCGGCGGCTTGACATGTTTGAATTCGAAGGTAGGAGAAGTGGCAGGCGAACGCGCAGCATGCCTGATCGCAATGCGGTATAATCATTATGATTATCGAGTTTCCTTTTGCTTCGGTTGAAGGTCTCGGGACCAGGTCAGTGAGGACATGCGTCGTAGGTCCACCGCAAGTCTGCTACTTGACAGAAGGTTGGTTGAGGAGGAATTGACGGTTTCCGTTTAGGTTCAGGTCATGGATATCCCTGAAGGCAGGCTAACTCGCCGGGCTTTGCGCTGGGGGGGCGCGTCTCGCCGAAAGGGGTTGCTCGTCCGAAGGGACGGTCCACAGGGCCGGACTGGCTGTGGCGTGCTCGTATACGGCGTCGCCTTGCAGCAGACATTGCATGGAGTTGGGGAGGGTTTGCCGTTTTGGTGTGGTGACAGCACGGGCGTTCGTTCGTTCTTGCTCTGACTTTCCTTGGGGTTGCAGCGAAAGCTAGAGGCAGGTGCTGGAGGCAGCGCAGCTCATGAACTCCCTGCTACAATGTGGGCGCGCTTGGCTTGTGAGTGAAAGCTGCGGGGCTTGAGTTGCCGGGTTTGTCAGGTGTTCCCCGCTGCATGATCCCTTCAGCAGGCGCAGGAGGGGACTGGGCCTTAGACTCCACCTTCGATGTGGTAGCCACCCTGGGTTGTCTGGATCAGGGGAACGCAGGAGATGGAGGCGCAGGAGCTGCATGCATTTGCACCGTTAGTTGTTCGCTGCGTCAGGGCTGGCTTTCCTTGCTTTTCCCTTGCTATGTTCCGCTTCTGTGTGTATTGCTGGACATCGGGTGTTCACTGCATGCCACGTGCGCTGCTTTGCGTGACGTTCTCTTTGGTGGATCCGGAGGGATGTTGGCGTGGTCAGGTGTGCACGGCTCGCACCCTACACGTTGCCAACTGACTTGGTGCTTTGCTGGTCAGTTGTGGGGGGAGTGCCAGTACCAGTGCCCTCGCCGTGCCGAAACCTCATTGGGGCCTGACAGCTGTCAGGCACCGTTGGTGTTTTGTCCCGTTGCGGTTCCCGAGCAGGTTGGTTGGTTATGACGTACTGGTGGTTGTACGGCAGGCGATCGTACGGTCGTTTGGGCTGCTATTTATGTGGCAACGCGAGTGAAGCTCGACGTTGTTCTCTTTCTCTCCAAGACCGAAGCGTGAGCTCATTGCCTTGCTTCTGAGCGATAGAGACAGCCACGGGTCATGTAACGTGACAGGATACGAGGAGGGACCAGTCGCCGTCCCTGAACGGCGTGGCGATGCCTGGCATTCAGCACAGCTACTGTCAGCAATGTCAGCAATGGCGGTGTGTCTCGCTTGCGCGGGCAGGACCCGTTGCAGGTAGGGAATCCGGTGGTAGGCTTTCGCGAGCCTATGCTCCGTGACTCCTCAGCTAGGGCAGCGGACAAACAGGGCTGAGCGAGCAACCCGCTCCTCAGTGCCGAACTAACCAAGGCGGTCGGTCGCAAGCCGAACCAGTGCCAGTACCAGTGCCCTCGCCGTGCCGAAACCTCATTGGGGCCTGACAATTGGTACAAAGGCACCATTGGTGGCCTGGTATGACAGTTGACGTAGAACAGTATGTTCGCTGTTGCGACAAGTGTCAACGCAACAAAACCCTGTCGGGAAAACAACATGGCTTGTTGCAGCCGATACCCGAGATGCCATGGGAGAGTGTCTCAATGGATTTCGTGGTAGGGTTGCCGCGTACGCAACACCAAAACAACGCTATCCTAGTATTGGTGGATCGTCTCACGAAAATGGCTCATTTCGTGCCTACAAGCACAAATGTTACGGCAGAAACAACCGCGGAGTTGTTCCTTGCAAACGTCGTTCGATTGCATGGACTGCCTAAGACCACGGTGTCTGATCGAGGACCCCAATTCGCTGGAAAGTTCTGGCAACACATGGCCCGTATGGTCGATCTTCGTTCAGACTTGTCTACTGCATTCCATCCCCAGACCGATGGTCAAACGGAACGTATGAACCGTTTATTGGGTGATATGCTGCGCAACTATTGTGATTGTGCACCGTCCACGTGGGACAAGGTGTTATCTCTGGCCGAGTTTGCTGTGAATAATACCGTGAATCGTTCGACAGGTCAAACGCCTTTCTTTCTCAATTATGGCTATCATCCTGCGACGCCCACAGTACGTGAGGTGGATGTTAGCGTACCTACGGCCAAAGCGTTCGTACAAACGCTGGATCAACGTCTGGCCGATGCCAAGCGATGCTTGATGGCAGCTCAGAATTGTACTGAGCAATATTATAATGAGAAGAAAAAGGACGTTACCTTTGAGCCTGGACAACTAGTGTTGTTAAGCACTAAGAACCTTCGTACGAAAGGTAAAGGCTCACGAAAATTAACACCTCGTTGGTGTGGCCCGTTCGAAGTCGAACACATGGTGGGCAACGCTGCTGTGAAGCTGAAGCTTCCAGATAATTTCCGGGTACACAACGTATTTCATGTATCGTTGGTGAAACCCTACCGTACTGATGGTACATTTCAACCGCTGCCAGTGGCTGCGTTACCAGAGGAGTTCTCTGTGGATGAAAATACCTATCCGATAGACCGAGTATTGGACTATCGCCACCGGAAAGTGGGACGTAAGTACGTCGATGAATACTTGGTTAAATGGCGAGGTTTCGAGTCGGAACACAACAGCTGGGAGCCAGCTCATCATTTTTCGCCAGATATGACTGCCGAGTTGCAGCTCATTAAGTCCCGATGTCGTGCGGACACGACTCCTAAAAAGAGGGGGTGAATGTTGTGACCTGAGTATGGTCAAACCCTCATTGTAATCGGAATGATTACTAATTGTGTCCTGGATGGATACTAATCGGCTGATCCAAGTAAAATGCCTCGCGCTAGGCAATACTAAGCAACTGACAGGTTGTCGGTTTTCACAAGTGTGACAGCCGCGGATTCCAACGGTCGCGTCGATCGGTCTGTCCTATCAAGGAAGGTGAACTGAAGTCCCGCAGGGCTACGATCAACGGTTACCGATCGTATATAATTCGGTGCGGCTGTCTAGTAGTCAGAGCAGTCTAGCGCAGCTAGTCTTGCTAGTGTCGTGGTCATACCCACTCCGCGCCTTTACCTGGCAACAGGATTATATTTCCGCTGCTATTTCTCGCTAATTACTGTGAGTTCTGCGGAGCTCACTACAGGTGGTCGGCGTTGGCGGGGTCGAACTTTGGCGAGGTGATCTTGGAGGCGGCGGCTGGGATCCCGGATCCCGAGGTGGTGAGGGCGGCGGCGGGGGCGGCTTCGGCGGTCGCCGGCTGCAGCGAGCGCTGCTGCATGAAAGCGGCGATGGCGGTGTGGGCGGCTTCGGCGGCGGCACGGGCGGCGGACTGGGTGGCGGACTGGTTGGCGTCGGAGGCGGTCCGGGCGGCGGCGGCGGTGGCGGCTTGAATGACGTGGTCGACGAGGTGCACCAGCTGGGCTTGAGAGAAGGCGGCGTCGGACGGCGGCTGTGCAGCGGCGGCGGTGTACGGGCGGCCAGAGCTCGAGGCCGCAGCGGCAGAGGCTTGGCGGTCCAACAGGGCGGTCAGGGACGGCGGAGCATCGTCACGGTTACGGGGGTGGTGGGTGGCGTAGCCGGGGTGGTGGTGGGGAAGGAGTTGCTCGGCGGCGGCCGGGATACCCCCCGGCGAGCGGCGGTCCGGCTGCGGAGAGTAGAAGGTGGCGACAGGCGAGCGGAGGCTGGGCATGCCTTCCACACTTGACCGGGAACGCGAGCGCGAGTCGTCCGGCGAAGCGTCCGTGGGGAGCTCCGGGGCAACGGTGATTTCAGGGTCGGCCATGTCGATGTCGGAAACGAGATGCGCAGTGGCGGCGGCGGGGCGAGCGAGGAGGATCACCCAAGCTCTGATACCAACTGAAAGGGAATAGGACCTCTCACAGTTGGGAGCTCAAAGGTTGTTACACAAATGTAATGTCGAATGGCGTGAGCCAACTTCACACACTTCAAAATGCACAACAACGTAAGTCTACCTAAGTCTTCAACAACAATACACTATATAGGCCAACTTAGGCGGCGCGCTAAAGGCGCTAAGTTACGCTCGTACTCAAATAATAACTAACATAACAACGGTAAAGAACATTACCGCATTCGGCCTTCGAATTAACTACGGCTAACCCTTACAAACCCTTAGAAGTTTGCGTTGCAAAAGTTTAGTGGTGATGTAAAGAACTGGCTCCAGTTGGCGACTGGAGGAAGCATTAGTTCCTAGTTTACCCAGCCGCGAGGCCCGACGTTAGCCATTGGCTCCAGAGACAGAGAAATGAGGAAACTAAGCTTACAATGGAATGGAACAGGAGTTCTCAAATAGCCTTTTGGAGGCTTGCACGGCAGATAAACGTACGGCACGAAGCACAAACTATTCGCGCCTCAACGACATCCATTATCTTACACTTCCCCGGGCTTTAAAAATTGCAACGTCCTCGGTGCTCACAGACTTGAAAACTATCAGGTAAGCTGTGCACGCGACACTTGAGAACACAGCCAGGCCATAACACTCTCGCAAAGTGAACAGCCCAGGTCCGATCCATCAGGTGCTGACCAGCAGGCATACGGGCGCGCATGCAGCTCACTCTGCGGCACACCATGGTAGACTTGCAACACATGAAACCCGGACAACATCCTAACACAGTCGCAACGTCCAAGAAAACGGCCTTGTCGTCGATGACAGGATTGCGAACGCTGCACGAAGGGAGCGGACGCGTGCACATGTAATGAAAACGGAAACGGAGATGGCGTGTGCGGCGCACGAGCACTCACAGCGGCACACTCAGCTGCAACTCCACGGTGACACGAGCCAGACCGCAAAACCCACAGACAAGCAAGCTGACAGTAAGCCGTAGCATGACGAATGATGATGGGCTCCCGCAAAGAGATGACTCGCTGAACGACGATAAACGGTAGACGACGACGATAAACGCGAACTGACAGGGCGAACCATCAAGAGCAGGCAGGCAAGGCCCCGAACTTGGCAAGCTGCAACAAGAAGGTAGTCAGAACGATTCTTGTGCTGTATGGAAGCATCAAGACGACGAGTAGACGACGTGCGGCGCATGGCGGCTGCGAAAACGATCTGTCGAAAATGGCGCGAACGGAAAAGTGATGACGATGGTCAAACAGCTCCAACACGGACCGAGGTAGGATCGAAGCATAACTCGATACCATATGTAAAGAACTGGCTCCAGTTGGCGACTGGAGGAAGCATTAGTTCCTAGTTTACCCAGCCGCGAGGCCCGACGTTAGCCATTGGCTCCAGAGACAGAGAAATGAGGAAACTAAGCTTACAATGGAATGGAACAGGAGTTCTCAAATAGCCTTTTGGAGGCTTGCACGGCAGATAAACGTACGGCACGAAGCACAAACTATTCGCGCCTCAACGACATCCAATATCTTACAGGTGAAATGTGTTAGTTAGACACCATCCATATCCTTGTTTTAACGTACATCCAGGATGCAATTTCATGCCTTTTGTGGCATGCCTTTTGTGGCAAGTGTGATCAGGATATCAGTTGACATAGCCCAATGCTGTCGTAATCGCTTCTACCATCTGCTTCCTCGGCGATTTACACTTTTTTGGTTGCGCATGGCTTCTTGCTCGTAGGTCGCTTACTCCACAGCATACCATCCATTGCCGTATGGTAATGTCTTTGTGTGATTGTGTGATTGTGTCAGTTTAGTAGTTTGCGTTGTGACAAAACTGGCTGGTCAGGGTCGTGTACGAGCCATATAAAGCATGACCGCGGTTGCTGCAGCAGCGCTGTCAGAGCCGACTGGTGCGATGCCCGAGAAGAGGTTCTTATAACATTTTATACAATATGTCAGCGCCCTGGAAAGGACTTTGTTTGCTGATGCTGAGGGTGTTGTTCCCGACGAAATCGCAAATAGGGAGAGAGTGGTCGCGGACAGGAAGGAATGCAGAGCGAGAAGGTACAAGGGTTGAATGGCAAGAGCTGAAGCAGTAGGTTTGAAAGGTTGCCCCATCAGAGGTCGTCCCAGAGCATGGTGCCACAGGCCAAGCCGTCGAATGGACGTTGATGTCTTTGAATGAATCACCTCGCTGGAAGGAAGAAGAACAATAGGGACGAGCATGCAAAGCGGACTTGTGTCGCGGCGTGGTGAAGTCAGCATGAAACAGGAAGTCGTAAGGATTGTTGCACAGAACAGGCGCACCCCCATGAAGAACGACAGAAGTCATCAGTGAACAGCCCGCAGTTGTAGATGCTGCGGAACGGCAGATTGGGAGGTTGGTGCTGGAGCGCCTGAAGTCCTGCGCCTGCGTCGAGCGAGGAGTCGCTGGAACAGAGGCGTAGTGTACAAGAACGCGCAGGGTGGCCAAAATGCGCCATGTACCAAGTCATTAATTCGCGGAGCACCGTTCGG
Source organism: Eudorina sp. 2006-703-Eu-15 (assembly GCA_003117195.1). Lineage (NCBI taxonomy): Eukaryota > Viridiplantae > Chlorophyta > Chlorophyceae > Chlamydomonadales > Volvocaceae > Eudorina > Eudorina sp. 2006-703-Eu-15. Next base: position 21,995 of record BDSI01000411.1, read on the forward strand.
ATTGCTATATGCAGTCGGTATTGCGAGGCAGTAACGAATGCGGGTCACAGATGCGAGGTTCATGGATGGGTCTTGTCCGGAACAACAGCCCATTGCACGATTTCCTAGTTTGTCTATGTCAAATATCTGAAACAATGGTGCCTGAAGCATTTCCGCCTGCAAAGTGGCGGAGCACATGTTCTTCTTCATCTCTTGTCCATTTTTTTGCGCGCAAGCACCCACTGAAAGGCTTTCATGCGCTCTATTTCATGCCTCCATCGCACAATGGAATTCCCCAGTCGGGGGTTCCGTACGCAGAGGGCCACTTTCCTTTTTCGCGCGAGTTTATTTTGCATGGCAGTATCATGCCGGAAATGAAGACTTGCGCAAACCCTACATCAGCAATCCTGCGTTGCAGGACAGACGTTCTAGTCTGAGTTCCCGCTTCAAATCAAACCCAGGAACGAGCAGTGAACAAACCTCGCCACCGCAGGAATCTTAGAAGATCGCCTTGCTGGTTGTGTGCAAATTGAAGAACGCAAAGTGCGGATCGGTTATAGGAACAGCGCACCAACCTGACAGCTTCTCCACGAGGTCCTTGCGGAGAGCTTTAAGGTCGGCGAGCTCGGTGACCAGCCGTCGGTACTCGGCAACCAGTACTTCGTTAGTTCTTGCTCCGACTCATTGCCATTGCCATTTCTGTTACAGGAATGCTGTGCTAGAAAGGCTCTGCTTCGCAGTAGCAGGCCTCAGGAACCGAAAAAGAGAAACCACGAGCAAAGAACGAAACGCGGGCGACGCCCAGGGAGGGCGGGCGGGAGCGCGTGCTGAACAACAAAAACAAGATAAGGAAAAGACTTGTCACGCGCTAATTAATGCGGTCCTGAGAACACGGACCGCGGGCCGAGCATCTGTCCAACTGCCGGCCCCGAAGGCCTTACGCCTAACTAACCCGGCTTACTCAAAACGTAACTAACCCGGCTTACTCAAAACAGGCATCGCTCTGTCTTGCAAGACCACCTCGTAACCGATCATTACAGTGTGACCACAACAAACCTTCCCCAAGTAACGCTGTCATGCGTTACTGTATTATGGAACATGTATCATGCATGGCCTGATGGAACATGTATTATGCATGGCCTGACAACTCGAACGGATATGGAACGCAGTCATTAGATTTTGGCCACAGCGGTTGCGTTAATGACTTGCAGCTCGTGCTGCCCTGAGAAAACAGCCATTGGACGGACACAGGACTGGACAGTGACAGGAACAGCAACCGCTCCAGAGGCAGCGGAGTCGCGTGCGCTTTGCTGGATGTATGTGGTTTCGACGCGCTGCTGGACCCGGACGACGGCACGCCAGGGTCGGTCGACGGCCACGACAGCAACGGCGTTGCCGCCCAGGAGCTGCACGGCGAGGACGAGGGTATCGCGACGGCGGCCTTGTCGCAGAGTGACGAAGTGATGCTGCAGCCGTACAACCAGACCGGAGGAGCAGGGGCCGCAGGAGTGGCCGCCACCGGCGCCACGGGGCCCGCAGAGGTGGCTGGGCCAACCGGTGTCGAGCTGCTGCAGCATTCCAGCAGGGTTGGAGCTGCGGCCGGGGCTACTCGGGCCAGAGACGGCCCAACCAACTCCGGTGCCTCGACTGGCGGAGGCACCGGTGGCGCGGGAGCAACCCCCGGCACCCGCCGGCTTAACAGACTTGAGGCTAGATCTGCAGCGACTTCAAAGCCGTTTGTAGATCACCCGACAGAACCAGCTACGGGGAGCCGCAGGTCCCGGGTATGCAACCTACAAGCCACGAGTGAGGCGCACGCGGCCGCCGGACGACCAGATATCGGCACAGTCGGCAGTCGCGCTGATCACTGGTCACTGGCTGCCATGACTTGATTTGGTTGCTGTTAGCATGCATACAGCTATGCTGTATAGCAGCGGAATTCTGACTTGCGTATCGGGTCTCTTGACGTCTATTTCGGTGTCTCTCGACACCTCCACTGCGCACCCATGGGACTGGCGCCTAGCGGACTTCGCGTGAAATGCCAGTGATCCCGACTCCACACGGGGCTCTGAACGGCCAAATGTCCCGGACAGCTATCGTGTTCAGGTCGTCGTTGGCAAGCGGGCCGCTTCGAAATGATGGAAGGGATATGACCTCGGGTCTAACTCTTCCTTAAGGCGATGTGTGCCCCATTCTAGATGAGTAGAACGGGTTTTGAAGAGGACTGGTACTCGGGCTTCCATTCGCCGCGATGATGACGCGTACCCGGATCGAGGACGCAAATCACTTCGTACAGGTCTCACGTTGTCCCGCGCGTCGGGTCAACGGCTCATCGCAAGGCGAGCCCGGGCGTCATGCCGTTGCTCCGTGGTACCGGTCGTAAGGACACTGTTATGGCGCGGCAAAGCAACATCAACGTCGCGGATGCTCTGCGGGGGACGCCAACCGGGGTCACAGCCAAGGCGGTGTTCAATGCCTTCACGTCGAGTCAACCCGCGAACCCAAGATTGTGGACGCCGTGAGAAATTTTGAGGTGCGTCGCGGTTTTGTAACCGTTGCTAGGTGGACTCGTGCATGTTGTGTCGCGGTAATGTGAGGTCGCATGGCTTGTCAACCGGGCCTGGCCCACCTCGCCCATTACCATTTTCATCGCAGTGCCCCGTGTGCTTCAACCCAGACCTGAGTTGGAGGTGCCGGACGCCGCGGCTTAACGTTCTCTTCGGGCCGTACGTTCACTTCCGCTGCAATGGCGAGGTGAGACAGTTAGGGGCAGATATGGTGTTGTCATCGCTTTGGGACATGCCCTCGAAATCAGATCACGGTATTGGGATCCCAGCGTTGTTTCTTTTGTGGTTATGCCCCACACCAGGGCTGTCCATTTCTCTGCACCGATGCCACAATGGCAAACGACCTCAACTGCTGTGTCAAGTTCGCGGTCGACAACAACAGATGGCGTCGGCCACCGGAGGCAGCGGCGGCGGCGCCGCAGGTGGAGGCAGCGGCGGCGATGGCGGTGGCGTCCGTCGGCGCCGGCGCCGGAGGCAGCGGCGGCGACGCCGCTGGTGGAGGCGGTGATGGCGGGGGCAGCATCGGCTATGCTGGCGCAGTCACTGGAGGCATTGGCTTTGGCGCCGTTGGCACAACAGCGGCGGCGGCGGTGCCATGCACAACAGCAGCGGCGGCGGCGGTGCCATGCACAACAAGCCGTCTCTGTTCACGGCGGCTGCAGAGACGGAATTCTGAGACGACGAGGAGGAGCTCAAGTATCACATGTGTGAGATGGCTTCGACGGAGGCAGCTCTGTCGATCCAGGAGTCCTTTCTCAACAAGAAGCTGACGGAAGTGGCCCAGCAGCCGCTCGAACACCGCCAGGCCAGCCTGCAGGCGCTAAAGTGGCTGGAGGACAGCATCGTCAAGCTGCAGGACAAGGCCGATCGCCACGGAGCGATGATTGCGTTCACGGTCTGCGCCGCACGGATAGTGTTTTCATGCATGCCACACCTAACGGTACATACGTCTTTAACCGGGCTGGTATGGACACGGGCATCAGTGGCATGGGCACAGATCGGATCCAGGCTGTAGTGTTAAGCTGGTTGACGTCGTACTAATTGGTTCACTCGGAGTACGGGCTCGCCGTGCTTCGGCATCCGCTTACTGGGTGGGTGTGCTGGATTCACAGGAAGGGAGGTTGGTGTGGATCGACAGTCTGTGCTTGGTGGATGCTGCGGAATGCAATGAGTTTGTTTATTTCGCATAGGTAAAACGTGGCAACAATATATCAACGGTCGTCAAGCGTGGTTTTACATAAACGTGCAGTTTGAATGGCGTCTATCGTCGTTGCTACTCATAGTTGCCATCACGCGTCTGCCAGACGGCTGTCAGGTGGGACCGTTTAGACACGATTAAAACCAAAACTGGTGGTGTCATGTCTCGCATCCTGATAATTGGATAAGGTAAGCGCGGAAATGAATACGAGCCAAATCATATCATCTTGCTTTGACCACACGATACTTCGACCGCACGTACACCAGCACATGTTACCGTCACGGAATCGCATACTGTCGTACAACAGACCACATGTACAACAGACCAATCGGACTATGTCTATGTACAGGTATATGCATATCGAGAGCCAGTCTCGATCTTTGGCATCATCCCCCGGTATCCTAATCCTGGCCTCCACCCCAGCACCTGGATCGCATGTCAGCCCCTGGCCTCCAACCCCGGTTTCTTGCGCTTCCGCTTGGTGCGTGCCGCGGGCACCAAAGCTGCCGTTGCGCTGAAACCCATCGCGTGCAATTGCTGCTGCTCTGGATCCTCTTCATCCGTCTGGTCGCACCCCTCGCTATCAGAATTCGCCCGTCCCACGTCGTGCTTCCTGCCGCGCCGTCGCTCGGTGCTGTACTGGCGCTTCGTTCACTTGTCTCCGTATCGCCTGCCGTAAGTGCTGCTGGGTTCCCGCTCCTCTGGTGTGGCCAATAGGCGGCTACCCGTGCGGAAGGCAGCCGTGGGTGTCAGGGCCACCGCTTTTTCCACTCCTCCCCCTTCAACGACCGGAACCGCCAGTGGCTCCAGGATGATGTTCAGTTTCTGCTGGCAATCCTGCAGGATGGCCCTTCGCCGGGGGGTCAGCTTGTGGCCATGCTGCTCCGCGGGGACCGCGTTCCGCGTAGCCAGTCGTGCATCGCCAGCGGGCAGCACCCCTGCACCCTGGCTCATCGCTGCTGCTCCCTGATAGCGAGACGGCGTGACCAACAGGCCCTGCAGCCCAGCCGCCTCTAACCGGCCAGTAGCCAATGCCGCAGACAATGCGGCCGCATCCGGGACTTCTGGTCCATGAGAAAGGACCCTTGCGAATGGCCGGTCGAAATGCATCTCGTGCGTCAAGCCCTCGACAAAGACAGACGCCTTCTGTACGATAGCATTGACGTCGCTGTCACTAGACTGCACAGCGCCGTCCCGCGGCCGTCACACATTGCGACTCCAATTCTGAGTCGCTGAAAGTGTGAAGGAAACGAAACTCTACTGTCACTGGCGCGGTGCTTTCTGCTCCAGTACGCCGGTCAGGAGCAAGACCATGTTCTGCCCCCCCCCAAACTGTCAACCGTGAGACCCACTTCGCCAGCTCGTGTACCACCGGTGATAAGGACCGCCTGTCGCCCGAACGGATCGTCGCGCTGCGGATGTCCACCAAGCCACCAAGTGGACAGATTCTTAGATCGCTGGATTTGACAGTAGTACTCCTGTAGCGGGCCCCTGGTACTGAACGCTGGCATTCGAGCCGCCACCGGGTGACAAGGCCAACAGAGATCCGTGTCTGTTGATCTTCGCGTTGATAACGGTCTTGCCGACCACTTCGGAGGGGGACTGCGCCGCACTAAGAAATGTCGACGGACGTCACAGCCCCCCTGGTAAACCCAATAATGGATCGGTGTCCCCTCCTTCGGTCGCTGGTCCTGTGGCGTATCCGGTCAATGGCTTGATGCGCTGCAAATCTACACCGACGGCGCCACACCCAGCAAAGCGCATGCCACCCGCTGCCCCATGCAGCGTTTCTTGAAGGATCGATGCTGCCGCCGCCGCTCTTCCTGCTGCGACTGCTGATGGGCGGTCCTGCAACTGTCTGGTCACAGCACGCGCGCTGGTGTGGCTGCGATCAGCTCCTCTCGCTGTCGCTGAGGTCAGAGGACGCTCCACTCTCTGTCAAACTATCATCAGATTGATAAAGTAACTGCTTGTAGTAGTCATCTGAAAAATCGCTCAGGTCCTCGTCTTCCACCTCAGCCTGTGCCTGTCAATTCGTTTGCGTGTCAAGTTGATGCGGTCAGATATGTATTGGTACTGTCGTCACATATTAATCAAAAACAAGCTTCCAGGATTGAGTTAGGCGTGAGGGCTGGTTTCCTGACCGAGTTGTACGGGATAAACTCTTCCCGTGAAGGATGTG